>PRKT01000684.1:236097-250074 GCA_003671525.1 Saccostrea glomerata
GGGGTGGGTGGGGGTGAGCGTTTCTAAAGTCAGCATAATTATATATAAGGCTACCTCGCTGGCTAAATATGATATAATTTATTTTAGAATCCTACGCACCCAATCCGACTACTTAGTATCTAATTCATAACATTAATTATCCTTTTAATGTTTAACTGTATTTCCTACTAAAATAATTATTAAGACATTCTCAATACAGTCTATACGTAATCAATTATTTATTTTAACATTCAGTTCGTTTGCAATAATTGAATTGTAAAAGAAAGAAAATGTACGTGCCACATGGTTTTACATCGTAATTGTTTTTCTTTTTCTTTCCCTCAATACATTTCTAATACTCCACTTAACCAAGAAAATATATTTTTTGCATTTCTGAAATTCCGCGTCGTATTAATTTATTCATTTTTTTCTGTACATCTAAGATATTTTGTAAACTTTTTTATGTGAATTCTCTTTTTCAAATGTATTAATTGGAAAGCTGCGTTACAAACTATCATCGTCGGAAACCCACGAGTGATCTCGTCTTTACTTATCACCCGGTGATGATAAATAATGATATAAAAAACAAACAAACAAAAAATCATCTGACTTTTGCCTAAAACGTCAGAATGAAGTGAATAATTAAAGAATACGCACAAATCATCCAAAAATACTGCAAGTAATGCATGCATGTTTATTGAATCGAGAATTTCAGCCGACCTGTATACATGTTTCCTGTGACTTTCCGCCAACTATAAATCTTATTCGTTTGAAATTAGCTGGGTTTTCTCAAATACGAAGTTAATAATGTACGAACGATGCATGATTATTATTTTATTTTACAATATTAGATTTAAGAGAATATTTTAGATTATTCAGATTGATTTTTAAGGTAAAATAGTACCTTATGAGATATTTTGTTAATGAACACAGATAAAATCGTTTTTAATGGTTAACATACTTTTGAAATTACAGTCCGTCAGATGGGAGGTTAAATAGTTCCCTCTGTTAAGGTTTACAACTAATGTATTTTGCATGCAACAGATATAAATTTCCCGCCGATAAAGGCTGAACTTGCCAACTCGGCGTTAAGCAATAATCAATCAATCAATCAATCAATCAAAGATCTGTATACTGTTCAACATGATATTCTATTTACTTATTTTTATTTGTACTTTGTGGATAATAGAAATTTGATGAAAAGACGATTGGTTTTTTTTATTAAGAAGGGGGGGGGGGGGTTTAATGTAAGGCATAGAGTGGTAAATTTTTTGTCGAGCTATCCGCCCAATTACAACCAAGCGATTACGATGTGGAGGAAAAGAGGGTATATATGACCTAGCTATTGGAAGGTGAATTTAGCTGCATGGAAACGGTTTTAGGAAAAAATCCTAATATTGAGACACAAAGCTAGTATCACACCGTGTTTGATTTCAACATGTTCAAGTAGTCACTATGTAAAAATTGACTTTTTTATCATTCAGCTTAAGAATAATTATTGTAGCATGATTTTAGTTGTGATTTTATTGGTTGCATGGTTCATGTATTTCTGTAAAAAAAAACCACAAAAAAAAAAACCGAGGTATTTCTGAGACCGACCCCCTGTAAATTTGGACTCGCATTGCTTCCCTTTTCCTTAACATGGCGATTACGCAAAATCAAACATAGTGTGTTAACTATAACATGCTTTGAGGGTACAGACTTTATCAAATGTAAAAGCAGCATACATGTATAGATCTATATTTTGTAAACTGTTCATAGAGACGAATCTGTCGGTACGAAAGACATAAAAGTAGAAATCAAAGGTCGTTTTAGGGGATTTAGTTTTCGGTTTTTAAAGGACTTAAAATACAGTTAACACAATTTTGGAATTGTAGATCACGATCATCTATTTTTGTCATTAGTTAAGCATTTTGTTTTACTTAGAAATGATGACCACCTGGATTAATACGCGATGACAGGTGCTCCTACTGAACAACTGAGAATAACCATGACGTCACAATTGAATCGTGAAAAAAACTACGATATGTTCAAAGTTAATTTTGCAAACATACCAATTTCAAAATGTAATAACTTTGTTATAGATGAAGATATTTTGATTCCGTTTTCAGTTTTTGTCGTGATTTTACATGGACCACTAAAATACACAAAAATATCAAATTCGATAAATTTTGCCATAAGGTCGATTTCTATCCGACGAGGCTCAATATATAAAATACATGGTTACTGTCTTGAAATATAAGCGATATTGGGCGAGGGTAAGAAAACGTGATAGAGGGCGAGGCTTGCCGAGCCCTCTTACGTTTTCGACCCGAGCCCAAATATTTTGTTTATCCTGCAACATATTTTTTTTACACTTGAACGTCCAAAACTAGCTTTTTTCGAAAGATTTAGGCACATCTCTGCAGTGGAAACTAAGACGCCATGGTGTAAACATTGCAGTATAGGTGACGTCACAATGTTTTTTAGAACGTCGGAATACATGCACGAGGCTTTATTAGGGCATTGACCGAATAAAGCTTTGGTTTATTAGGTTACCTTTTTAAGGTCAATGCAAGGCGGGTTGCAGGATAAATATACTTATGTATTGTCTCATAAAAATCGAGTAAACTAAGCTTAATTATAAAATGATTTCAATATGTTTTATCATGATGAATTTGCCGGTACCGCATAGCAAATTATGGTAAAGAATTTCATATTTGTATGCTTATTCAGCGAAATATTTAAAGGTTTCTTTTGTATGTGTGGATTTTAAACATGAACCCAAACATGACTTGTCGACGATGTCACGGATTCCGATCAGAAATTGATTTCTCCGAATTTGAAACTGGGTTTTTTAGAGTCTCTACCGAGAAACGAATCAATAGAGAAGCCATTGCGTAAGGAATCTAGTAGGTAGATTAAGGCTAGAGTTTTGAATATATCTTTATTAGAATTTCTGGATTTACTTGCAAGGTAAGATTTTATTTTCAAGTAAACCACTCAGTATGTAAGTTTAAATATTATAAAGTATTTGAAAAGCCTCTGCAGAAATGATATCAAGTTCCTGTATTCATTCAATTTTTAAACGGTTAAAAATTGCGAAATTTACGAAAATAAAAAAATGCTGATCGATTAATAAACGGGATCCTGTTTCCGTATAGTTGAGTTCAAATAAACAATATATTTAAAGGACCAGTGCGGCATATTTTTCATACTTAATGGTGAGGTATTCTGTATATGCTATGTTTAACTCATTCCTTCTTCTAATGAAACCCTGACTACAGTTCATATTAAGTAGACATGGTGCTCTACATACTCATGTCTACGGTATAATATTAAATCAAGATCGATAAATCATTAACTATAAAACTTCGGTAAATTTTATGAGAGTTTATGTGAAAGCGAAATATGTCAACAAAAACTCTATACTGTCTAAGGGCTTATTATTTTGTTCTGTTTAAGATAGAAAAATCTTTAACGTTTTCATTTGAACTGGACTAGATTTGAACAAGACGTTTGAAAATACAAAATGGTTTATGACATTCTTTTAACGAAGACTAGACTCAAATCTGGATATTTTACTTGAAAAAGACATTAATAGCAATCTCACAACAAAGCTCTATAATAATAAATTTTCAATGGTCAACTTGCCATAATTAATATGCAGCAGTATAACTTCATCAACTGCAAACGGATTTTTTATATGAAGGATATGGAGATAAAGAACAGCATTCAATATCAAGGACATAAAACAATACAAAATAGGGGCAGAACAAACACGGACCTCCGAAACATCAGAGGTGGGATCAGGTGCCGAGATATGGAGGAGTGAGCATCCCCTGCTGACCGGTCACACCCGCCGTGTGCCCCTGATCGGGAAATAACGGAAAACCCCGTCGTCAATTCAATGTATAAATAATGGACTAACAATAAGAATGAAAAACGTCAGTCAACATTTGACTCAATGATAAATTGTATTTGCTGACAAGTTCATTGTATCGACCATAGAATTTACGAAATGATGACTTTAAACGAGACTGCCGATATTATTGTTTTATCAACTTGCTTGTAAATAATTTACTTCGTTTTAGGAATTGTTAAATCATACAGCATGCTCTTGCGTATCGAATCAACAGAGATATATACACTACTTATGATATATGCAGGTGATGAAGGTATATTCAATTTGCTGCATAAGTAAGGGAAGTTGACGATAGAAAAGTGAAAGTCATCACGTTTATATTATAGCTTGGTTGATAGATTACAATTAACTTCTTTTTCAAGTAAAATATCCGAGTATGAAACAGATGTGTCAGACTCCGTGGTATCTTTTATCTCAAGCTCACCCCAGGATATATCGTATCAACGTATGAAAGGAATTACCATTGTTAATTGACAATACGTCCTCGATATACCCTTGAGGCCACAGCAAGTTTTTTTTTCTTTTCACGCATAAGAATTTGCATAAACTCTGCTTCATATAAATACAAAAAGGTCTGCTAATAACGTAGTGCAATTGTTACCCATGGAAATTCCAAAAGATTGTTGAAAGACCAAGTCTACAAAAACCAAATAAATATTGTTAATCAGAAAAAATTCATAAATTTATAGGTTTTTTGGTCGATACAATGACCTTGTCAGCATATACAATTATCATTTAGTCAAATGCTGGGTGAATTTTTTCATACTTTTTATAAGTCCATTATTTAACACTAAATAAACGAAGGAATTTTCCTGTTATTTCTCTTTTATGACATGGAGCACACGGCGGGTTTGACCAGTTGCCAGGGGATGCACACTCCTCCTTGGCACCTGATCACATCTTTGATGTTTCATGTTAAAAATAACATTAAACTTGAAGTCGGAATTTGAGTATTTCATTCGTTGACGACAATAAAAATACTGGATCAGGAAAGAAGATACGGCTTTTCCAATTATTGCAACGACTACATAAAAATATATGCACGCCAACACCCTCTTTCCAGAGCCGTACATCCCGCAAAGCTGTTAAAAGGTTTCAGATAATAAGAAAGCCTTAAGGTGTGTATCGGTCATTTAGTAAGTTATAAGCCTAAAAGTTTCCATAATACCCGAAAAAAGAAACAGTTTTTGGATTATAACCATTCTAGAAATTCTCTAAAAGGACTGAAATTTCTGACAAAATTACTAATTCAAACACTCTCGCTAGCGCCAAACCTGAACGCACACACATTGTATCTCACTGAAAATGCCTTAAGGTTTCATCAAAGGTTTACATGTCCAAAATTTATTTTTTACAATTAGTCCAAATCTATGTGGTTTATAATGTTAAATCTTTTACAGTTTATAAATATATCATCGATTAACAATGATTGTTAAAACAAGACCCCTATAAAATCCGCCATTTGCAACTTACATTAGGTTTCACATCTTAACATTTTGACAAAATAAAGAGAGAAAACAACTTTCCAGAGGCTGTCGAAGTCCAACTTGCCCTTTATTGATAAACATACTAGTTTATTAATAATGTTACATGTCTTTCTCTAAAACTAACCAATTAATTAGGTGCATTTAAAAATATATCCATTTTTAAAAAGTTTTTTTTTTCAATAAATAATTTTTAAAGTATTTGATATCGAGAGATATTTTCTATCTGTTTATCAATGATATATGCATAAACTGTAGAAGTTTTTAACTTTTTAAACCACGCATAGTTTTGAAGCTATTGTAAAAATTAATTTTTTGACATTTTGACATTTGATGAAAACTTAAAATTATATTCATCATATCTAGAAATACTTCAAAATATATATAATATTCACAGTTTTTTTTCCAATTTTAAAAGAAGAAAAGGTTATAGTGTCAGGATCATGCACAAACTAACCAAACTTCTCCGATCTACTTTCACTGTGTCTGACAAATTGGACTACTCTGTCGTGAATTACCTAATAAATGTAGCTAATGTTTGTAGGTATTTCTTATATTGACTTCGATGATGGATTCTGATGAATATCAGTTTCGGCCCAATAGGAAGTATCAGGGTTTGGCAGTGGTAGTTGTAAACTTTACAAAGCAAAGAAGTGGCTCCATACAAGAAATTATGAACCTTAGGATAACGTTCGAAATACTTGGATTTAAAGTTAAAATCTATACAGATCTCACCAAGAAAGAGTTTAACAAAGTAGTAGTCAAATGTAAGTAGTTTTGAATTTTCTTCCTTTTCAAAAAATAACGTTACACATTTTGTGCAACCTATTAAAGATTTAAATTCATCTTAAAATTTATCAATCCCAATTTAGTGTGCCATTTTGCATTACATCACAACCTATCAGGACAGCTGCGCTGAAGATTAATAGTACACGCCTCCTAACCGCAAGCTTTATGACTGGTAGTTTCTTCTTATATCTGATTGATCGCTCGTGCAACAGACTATTATGTGTCAATGTTGATAAAATGAGTTGACGAATCACACACTTGGGACTTGAATTTCTCACGTTAGGCGCAATTCTTGAAAAAGATCGTGATGCAATGCGAAAAGACACACTTCACTAGAATTGATAATCTAAATGATCAAAGGAATGTTAAGATATCCTTTCATATATCTGATATGAAAATTCTAAATTAAAAAGAAATAAAGAAAATATGTCATATGTATTTCGGGGTACATTTTTCTTGTAGATGCTGCAGGTGATAAACTAAAAGATTATGACAGCTTTGTGTTTGCAGTCAGTACACATGGGTGTGAACAAGAGAAAGTTGAGAATAATATTGTAGTCCACCATCATGCCCTGCTAATGAATGACGACCAATACTATTATACCTCCACCATTCTGGAAAAGTTCAGGGACTGTAAAGCACTGGAAGCTAAACCAAAGATGTTCTTCGTCCAAGTAATATACTTTTTTATGAGTGCATTTATGTATTGTAAGCCAATGACAACTCTTTTGTCGATTTCAAAAGTTTATTAAATTAATCCAATTTACAATTTTCCGTGATCGTATAGTTTTCTAATTTGAAAAGTGATTCGTATAGACCAATGCACAATAATGTTCACTATATCCGTCCTAGAATGTAAAGAGTTTTAAGACTGAACTCCAAATAGCAAAATTTATCAAAAGTCCGAAATAATGATTCCCAAAATAATAAAATGCCAAAGAGGTGTAATAATTTGAGAATAAAACCGGGAATGAAAGCGGTAATGAGAATGAAACCGGGAATAAAAGTGGTAATGAGAATGAAACCGGGAATTCAGATCGGGAAATAATCTTTTCTGACTAAAACGGGGTATTTTGTGCTCAGTGGGTATCCATGGTCCCAGATATAAAAATGTATTTCATTGGCTAATTCACCATCACTAACCACCTACGCTTTGTCCGTAGGCCTGTCCGTTGACCTATGAACCCCAACATGGCACCACCCTCGAATACAGGTAAACACTCATTACTAATATTTATGGGTTCAGTCCCCATCTCTGCACCACAGGAGTTCTAGCCTTAAGCTCTTTTACTTATTTACTTCAAAGTCCCCCATTCCATTGTTCTTAGTCAAAACTCTTAATAATACCATTGTATTTCCGTTCAAATTTTATTACTTACTATCGATGGGCTTGGTTGGTCTATTCGGATCAATTTCATTACAAAATGATCTAACAAATTATAGTGCATTTGAACAACACAAAAATCCAATTTGTTCTGACAAGATAATAATTGTTTACAAAATAAAGTCCTCTTTCCAATTATAAAGTCACCGAATCTGCGTCACTAATAATATACATTCTGATTTAATAAACTTTTATATCATTTTACTTTCACTGCTAATAACTAAAAATGATTATAATATTAATATTGTCTAAGTCTAAAATGTTCAAACAATATGTCTGTGCTAAACCCTATAGGTTTACAGTATCTTTGATATTTTACAAATTTTAGGAATAATATATGGCTTTGATGACAATTTCCGAGATCTTTTATCGTTTTAAGCTGCACACGGCTCATAATGAGGCATACGCCATATTCAATTTTAATGTCTACGACATCAGAACCAGGGTATATTCTTCACATTCATTACACTTGACTTTGTATCATGGGTATCGGCGTGGAATGTATTTGTCCTGCTTATTTTGAATTGCCTATGTTTATTTATTTCATTGAAGTTAAAAACAAATTAAACAAACTTAAAGACAAATTAAAAGAAATCTTTTATGAAAAAAAAATTAAGTCGCCGGGACCATATATTGCTGTTATTGCCAAGTGAAGTAAATAATCAAATCGTTCACTTAAATTTGGAAACCTTCAATCTTTTAGGGGTAGTTTGTTGTTAATAATGTTCTGTATTTTTTTTTCAAAATATAGAGAAAATACATGTATGTACCTTTCCTTTGAATTTCTGGAGGCCATAGTGTTACTGTAGTTTCATGTGTTTTAGGCTTGTAGAATTCCTATAAGTAAGTCTTCTAGAATATACAGGGCTCTGGGTATTGGATATTCTGCAGTTGTCACAGTGTCTGTAGATGATGAGGAACCGCCTCAAAAGAAAAGAAGGCCTGACAAGACGGATAATCAAGGTTAAGATATATTGAAAAGGGGAGAACGCATCTTGTAAATCACTTTGAATGGATTTTCTTTTGCGTAAATAGATGTTTCAAAAACAATGTTAATTTCAATACCATATGGACTTAAATTCAATTGCCTCAATTGCAAAGGTTCAAAACAGAGAGATTACTTATACATTTTAAAGCGAAAATGAAAAGTTTTTTTAGATGAATTTATTTATCAAAAAACTTGTGAGAGGGTGTGGGAGAGGATGTGTGTTAGGTTTTTGTGTGAAATGTATACCTGTAGATATAAATTAAAAAGGAATATCTCTTTATAGACTTAGATTCTGATCCAAAGAGTTCATCACAGATGGATACAGATGTTGCTAATACTGCAATGGTAGGTTTCTTATCACAGTCAATGAAACGATTGCTTCTGCCATAACTGTGCAACTTCAGAATCGCACTTCAGGGTTTGATGCTGTAAGAAACTAATAATAAAAAGTACATTTCTCTCATGACTTTTTAGAATGCTAATATACACTTCATCAAAGGTTAAGGACCACCAGTTTTGATATAAGATTCAAAATATATTTTTTATCGAATATTTTCAGATGTATTAGTGTATCGAACATTTGCTTATTATGTTACATCGGTATCTCTATTCAAAGACATATTGACACTGCAAACACGCTGAGAACCATATGGAATACCCATGAGCAGAAGCTCAGCTAGCAAAAGGCTAAACAATGACAGAATGCGATCACGTATGTCTATAAAAGGTTTACTGTTATCCCCAAGACACAAAGAAGAAAGATTAATTTGGACACGACAACATTGCATGTTCAGATGAAAGTTGTTTTGCTATACCCCGTAGTCGCCAGGGTTGGGGGTTAGAGACATCCAAATTCTGCATACAAACAGCAAATATATTGGGAACAAAGAACTGTTGTGGAGGTGGTGAAGCAGAACGGCGATGTTTCCCTTTGTGGTGTAAGCTGGATCTTTACATTCTTGATGGTATCTAAACCCATTATTTGTTACTCATTTATATGATCAATCACTAGCACGTCGGTCTGTATTTAATGGTTAACAACAGTAGATCCCACCGAGCCCGAATAGTGACGGACTTTCTTCGACGTGAAGTTTTTGAAACTTTACTTTGGCCCACCATATAGATGAACCCCAAGATGTAACAAGACTTGAAAGATGCTATATCTAAGGAATGGCGGCAGTTCCATGCAAATGGAACATTTACACAGCATGAGAAGGCGTTTAAAAGAACTGTTCAACAGTCATGATGGATATATACAATATTAATACTGAAAAATGAAAAAATTATTAACTGCATTAAAATGAATTAGTTAGCATATAAAAAATGTTTCAAGAGATTTCATGGAAAATTTAAGAGAATTTTAATCATTTGCTGTTTGTAGGCAGAATTTTTGTAATAAAATAAGTTATGGTCGCTAACTTTTGAGTAAGTGTATATCAGAATCACTATAATTTTATCAGAGAAAAAAATACATTTGCTTGAAAAGTTTTTTTTCTTAGTTGCAATTATCATGATTATGGAATCAATGTTCACCTTGAAAAATGGATTTGATATTATGATATATATTAATTATCCGAATATTCTATTTCATTTAGACAAGATGTCTTAAAATTATTTCAGATTGAGAATAATATATCTGCATAATCTTGTGAAAATGGAACATGAGCAAAAATTCTTTCCTTTTTATTAAGTTTTTCATATAATTTTGTTTATACATAAAGCTACCAATATGGAAAATAATTACAATATTCATTCATATATATAAAAAAAAACACGACTCAAATTCAAAGGCAGTTTTTTACCGACTTTAGATATATTTAACAGCTCTGCTCTAGCTTTGATAGATTATCCCATTGTATTTAGGCATCTTTCTCTGTTAACGATAAGAAAGGGGATACCAAGACTAGTTCTGAAGAAGCTTTATCAGACCCCCAAGCAGCAACAGAAATGATGGAATCAGGTGACAAAGCAGATACTCGGGAATCAGGTGACAAAACAGATACTCGGGAATCAGGTGACAAAACAGATACTCGGGAATCAGGTGATGAAGAAGATACTCGGGAATCAGGTGACAAAGGTGACGACGTAGACCCTACTCGTGGCATTCGCTATCTACCACCAGAACCTGCACTCCACATCACATCTGTTCCCTGTTACAATGATATGCTGATCGTGTTTGCTTCTCCTGCAGGTCAGACTACAAGTTATAGAAAATAATTACAATATTCATTCATATGTAAAAACACGACTCAAATTCAAAGGCAGTTTTTTACCGATATCAATCAGTTAAAATGTTTGCTAATGTTAAATTATGATGAGCAATATGTCCTCCATCAAAACTGAAACTAATGTCTCTGATACAGGGTTTAGCCTCAAAGTTAAGACTTAGAAACTGGAAAGCATTAAAATGTTAAGCCTGTATCCAAATTTATAAAGTTCACACAGACACCACCACCCAAGCCACCTTAACTTGACCGGTTTGTGGTTAAAGCAACAGTGTTGGGTCAAATGAGTCATTGATTTCATTTTGTATTAGCAAATTTGAAAATCTTTATAACTCCTGCATATGCATCAGGATAATTGTTCACGGCATTAAATTGAGGAGGTTATCCTCTGCAAAGATTTTATTAAATATTAACCTAGACAAGAGAACAATTGCCAAAGAAGGGGGGCTCAGTTGTTCATTTCATGAATTTTATTTTACAGTGTATCGTATCCTCTTTTACCTCTGCATCCGGTGGCCAGCAGCATCTATGGACCTCTTGTTGAAATGAAATCTGATACTAGTATTTCATTATTTTTCAGGACACTATGCATTTCGAAATACAATAACGGGCAGCTATTTGTGGAAATACTTACACGATTCCGTAATAACTGAGTACAATGGAGGTCGGCTCGACAAAAATAGAACCAACTTCCTGTATGTACTAAATGATGTAGCAGCCAGAATGTCCGCCACTGATTTCTGTGAAGGAGGGAAGTACAAAAATGTTACATGTTTTGTTCACAAACTCTCCAAAGATATCATTTTTTCAAAAGGAAAAAATATGTGACATGTTTTTTGTCTGTCAGTTTTAAAGATATTTGCATTTGGAAGAAACAAATCATTTTTAAAATAAATTTTAGTATAATTCCTTTGAAATATTACAAGTTGGAAATTGGAAATAAATTACATTATTCAACGTTTGTTTCGTTATTCTTCAGCTTATAGTTATAATAATACATTACCTAATTTGTCAACTTGATATTCATGGATTTTGTACGTAGCTGGCTTGTTAATAACAGATCTTAAGATGTCTGTTGGTTGTTTACTCGTAAACACGAAACAGTCGGTCTATTTCACTCCTGAGAGCAGTGTTGGAAACCTTATTGGAATTGTCTATGCGATTCTTAATCTATACAAAATGTATCACAAAGCTTTTCGTTTGAATAAAACTTCGGAAAGAACTCTTTTAAAATCCCAAATTTATGGTAGTGAAGTGACACCAGCAATTAAATGTTAATATTATAAATTCAATTTTCTCCGAATAAGCAAGGCTAAATATTATCAACTCCTCAAAGTCAACGGACCAGATCTGCATCAATATGAAATGCGTGTTATATTTTTAAAATTTAAATAAAGCGTACTTTTCAACTTTATATACAAGCATAAAATTTTCCGACAGATTTATGAATTTTTATTACTCATTAATGAAAAAAAAATACAGAAAATTACAGCTTTCAGAATTAAATAATTTTGATTATTTCATTACAATTATTACATATTTAAGGAAAATAAACATATACATCTCAAGGTTTCACATTCCATGCTACTCAGTATACACGCATGCGTAGTTTTCACGAACAAAACAACATGGTGAAAGAGGGAATACTGGTAGGCCTGCTACATAAACAAATCACCCAAAAAGAAACTAAATATAGAACTTGAAAAAACATTTATCATGAGTAAAATTTAGCTGGAGATTAATATCTTCGTTGGATGAGGAAGAAACGGGTACTCAGTGACACTCAGGAAGGGCTTACAAAGGTTCTACTCGACAGGTTTGTTGATACTTCTAGGAAAAAAATCAGTGTAAACTTAACATTGAAAACATTCATAACTTATAAACATCCTTGCCGTTTGAAGTGCTATTTTTTCATCACTGTGCATAAAAATATTCTGTTTCATTTTGCCGCGATAACTTTTTTCCTTTCTCGGACCTTACACAAAAGGTCAACAATTTTACTTTTAATTCTGATAATTTCGTTTGAATACGTACATACGTATCTTAACAATTATTTTTTTTAATATTATTTAATCAAAAAGCTTTTGAAAATTACTTTAACCGCATATTCATTATAATCGTAAACTAAAAAATGCAGATACGTGCCGTGTTAGAATGCATGTGGTACAAATAAATATAAAATATATCGTTACTGTCTTAAAATATAAGCGATATTTTGGCGAGGGTAAAAAAAACGTGATAGAGGACGATACTTGCCGAGCATTACCAAATTCCGGAGGTCTAGAGTTCAAACCCGGGCTGGGACAGAAGTGGTTATCCATTAATATAAAAGTGATTTTTTTTGTGCTTTTTATATTGATGTTTCTTCATTCCCAGTTAATTCGATACGCAAGAGCATGCTCTACGCATGAACAATTTCTAAAACGAGGTAAATTATTGACAAGCAAGTTGATGAAACAAAAATATCAACAGTCTCGTTTAAAGTCATCATTTCATAAGTTCTATGGTCGATACAATGACCTTGACAGCAAATACAATTTATCATCAAGTCAAATGCTGACTGTCAATTTTCATACCAATTGTTAGTCCATTATTTATACACTGAATTGAAGACGGATTTTTTCCGTTATTTTCTGATCATAACAAGGAACACACGGCGGATGTGATCGGTCGGCAGGGGATGCTCACTCCTCCATGGCACCTGATCCCACCTATGATGTTTCGGAGGTCCGTGTTTGCTCTGCTCTTATTTTGTATTGTTTTATGGACCTTGAGACTGAATACTGTTCGTTATCTCCATATCCTTTTTAGAGTAGTTATGTTAGTTTAAGAGTTTTTGGAAAATGTGCTTTATAAATAATAATTGATTTCATTACAACGTCTTTTTGTAACAATTCTCTGTTAAAACTAATGATGAAAAACTGACATATAACATCTTGGTATCACTGTCCTTTACTGTCTGTTCAACAATATCTCACTAGATCGTCTAGTAACACAAAGCAGCATTTGTTTACATTACAATGTCGACGCGCAATGTGTATTGCGTGAATAATTCAAGTAAACGATAACGAAATAACATGAACAATAAAACATTTCTAATAAATTAACCAATGGATGCTACTTTACATCGCAAAAACACTCCACCATCAGACAGTGATTAATATGCAATAATCCAAAGTCCAACCCCAATGCATATAACACCCCCCCCCCCCCCCCCCCCCCCC
>PRKT01000685.1:0-47468 GCA_003671525.1 Saccostrea glomerata
ATCGGTTTCACTTTCGTCGGAGGATTCAACATTTAGAGACATTGTTAAAACCCATTTTACAGAAACGTTATAATGAAAACACCAATGATCTGTGTTAGATGTTATTATTACTGTTGTTTTTTTTACTTTTTGTATTTTGAAAACTGTTTTTGTGAAAAATTTAATAAATAATGGGATCACATTGTTTGTGTATTTGTGTTTTATGTTCAAAAAAAAAAAAATAATAGTAAAATTAAAAAAACTTAATAGCAATAATAAAAAAAACCCAAAGGAGCTGTCAACAAGGACATTCGTCTGCTGTGTATACATGAACATCCGGGTTCTTCATGTCCGTTATCAACAATAGAAATTTAAAAGAAAATCATTAGAAATTACTATGTTGGTGTCAAATTTTTATTTCAAAAGGATTAGACATGTCTAAGGATTCTGACCATATGATTTATGACTCAAAATACCCCTTCTAAGCTTAGATTTCTATAATTTTACTGTATAATGATGTTCGTGTGTGTGTGTGTATGTTTGTGTTAGCACAGAATTTCAACGGTTTAAAACATAACCCAAACAGACTGTAACTTATGATGTGTGTACAAAATGTTTTCTTTTCCTCACACGATTGATTGGGTTCTAAAACATAAAAGCTAAAAACCTTCTAAAAATCACCAACGGACTCTCCAGACCTTCAGCGGAGCTATGTTGAGTCTACATTTTTTTTTAATTTACGATTTTACAACTTGCCAGCTGAACCTAAAGTGTATACAAAATGATTTTATCGTCATAACACTCTTTCGATCGCAAACATAAACGATGAGAAGTCCCGATTTAAAAAATTACTATTTGGCTCTATATATATATATTTCTATGATTTCTATACGAAAAAAAAATGGCCGACATCCAGGCCCTGTGTGTATAGACCAACCCACGCCGTCTGTATTTCTTCCTTTAGAAGAATTGTTTCGAACTAAAAACTATATCAACCTGTTTCACTATGTCCTATCTCCTAATAAAAAGTGTCTTTTCTTTCTATCTCACTCTAATAAAGCTACACTAGTCTTTTAGGGTATCAAGGTCAGTGCTATCGACCCCCCATGCTTCCACTATTTTACTTAATTTCTAAGTCACCAAATAATGTCATGTATCAAATATACTATCAAAAGATGCAGGAAACTTACCTTTTTTAGACTTGAATCATGATTTAATCCAATTATGAACACACAATAAATATTCCATCAAAATGTACGTATTGACAAACACATTTGGAAATCTACCTCGGCTTGCTCACTAGGTTACATCCGGGCTTTTAGGGTGCTTTCTTTAACGTCCGTGATTAGTCAATAAATAGGTCGAGCAGGCGGATCTCAGTGTCATTTGTTATCTTCACGGATTCCGAGAGGACAGAACCATGGCACATCGCGGACCGTTTCCGCACTTTGGTCTTTTGGAGGGACTTGAGGTCGTTATTTACGTGGCCTTGCGGGGTGTACTGACGGGGCAGGAGTTTGCTCGATGGCCAGTAGCGGGAGTGGGGATGATGGATCCGCCACCAGTATCAACAAGAGCGGACAGACGGAGGGCTAGGAGGGCCGGGCGCCCGTATTCGACACCCCCGGCCTTAGGACCGCCACCACCACCACCGTCACCGACTAGCCCAGCTTCGCAACCATCCCTTGATGCTAGACTGCAGGATATGTATGGAATTTCGCCCCCGGCCTCTCCTGGACCTTCTGTTACCCTGCCAACATCACCACCAAATCCACCAGTATCGCCACCCAGAAGCCCGTCGCCCCCACCGCCCATCATTAATGATGTTTTGCCAATCTGGGGAACCCCTGTGGGAACAGAGACCATACAAAGATGTTCGGTTTGCTGGGCTGAGGACGTCAGTACTTACTATATCTGCAGGGAATGCCTGAATAGACCTGCTTGTGAAAGGTAAATACAATTTGTAGATTTTTTCTTTTATATTTCTTTAAATTTAATTTAATTTTTTTTTTTTTGGGGGGGGGGGTATAAGATGTTTTAAAAAAAATTATGAATTAATTTTGAATTTCAATGTTTAAAAATTCAGTGATCTAAAAAAAAAATGTTATATGTATATATATTTTTTTAAATTGTAGATGCACCAGAATGCTTGTCAGCAGAGAGATGAATTGCCCCATATGCCGCTATGGAGGCACGAACCCCCACAGGAGGTGCAAGAAGGAGGAGGAGAGGAAGAAGACAGGAGTGAGGGAATGCCAGTAACAGCAGGCCAAGACTGAGGCTAATACCATCAGGCCCAGTCTTAAACCCCACGGTCCTTTTAAGGACCACCCACATTTTTAGAAAAGATGCCTTCATACAGGTGTATATATAGAAACGAATGTGTCAAGAAAACACCAGGTCATACCCCCCCCCCCCTCAAATATTTAAAAAACAAACTTAGAATATTTTTGTTCATATTTTTTTTTCAAATTATTTTTTATTACACTATTTTTTTCTTAGTCCCCCCCTTTAAACTCACAACTCAAATAATAGTTTGGGTTTTTTTTGCAATTAATTTTCCCCTTTCATTCACTAAATAGTTTTCTCTTTAAAAAAAAATGTTCTCCCTTAAATTCACTTGATAGTTTTCTCTTAATTTTTTTTTTTACTAAACTTAATAACACTTAAAGTAAATTCTCATTATTCATTTTTTTTTCTGTGGTAAACTCATATTATTTATTAAATTATAACTCATCACACACACATTTTTTCTTTGGTTGTATATTTTTAAATCATAAGAACACACCTGTTTTTGTAATATTATTTTATTAAAAAAATAACAATAACACATTACAGTGCAAGGCATTATGTATGATGAAAAATGTACACATGTTTGTCATAAGTGTGTGCAAATTGTTCAATATATTGTCTATAATGAGTCCAATTTCCCCCACCTAAATTACATCCAATCTTGTAAGGAAAACCAAATGTTTTATAAGGTAAATTTCCCAATTCTTGTAAGCAGGTCTGAAACCAATTCTCTCTGTTTTGGGGGGTATCCTCATAAGTGGAGATTCTTTTAGGTCTGTGACTTGCTCTGCCATAATCCCATTGAGCTAGTAAGCAAATGACCACGGGTGTTTGTGAGGTAAACACCCTAATAGTTCCTGGAATTCCTCTATCTTCTTCTACGGCTAAATTTCTAGTCCCTATAGGTTTGCGAGTCGCATACACATTCGCTTGGGGGAATTTCTCCGCAAGACTTTGACTCAATCCATGAGCTCTGACTGTTAAACAGTTACACTGGTGTACAATAACTTCTGTATCACTGTTGAATAAATCTCCTTTCATCTCCTGGAGACTCATGGTTCAAACTAAATGTTCATGTCAAGTCATTTCCCTTTTTATAGGCAATAAAAAAAATGCATTGGTTTAAAAAAAATCAATTTTTTTTAAATTGTCATTTTCAACCAGTTTTCCTCAATTTATTTATTTATTTATTTATTTTTTTTTTTTTTGGCTGAAACTGTCACTCCTAAACAAAATAGGCAAATCTAACAAAATGACATGTGTTTGTACAATGCTTAATATTTATTTTATTTTTTCATTGTATTTATGTATACAAACAACCCACATCCAAAAAACAAATTCTTTTGTGTATTGATAAATAAAATGTATGGTTAAAGGGGGATAACCTACTTTATAAAATGACCAAAAAAAACCCACACATCTTTTTCATTTTTTTTAAATTGTATTTATGTATACAAACAGCCCATATTCCAAAAAAAATAAATTCTTTTGTGTATTGATAAATAAAATGTATGGTTAAAGGGGGATAATCTACTTTGTAAAATGACAAAAAAACAAAAACACATCTTTTTCATTTTTTAAAAATGATTTATTATTATTTTTTTAGATCTAACAAACAACAACAACAACAACAAACAATTACAACACATTTTGATAGAAACATTGACAAGTTTGTCCATGACCCGTAGGTTATTTATGATAAGTGTCTTTAAACCAACGGGCGACAAAATGATCTCTTTGTAAAGCCGTACTCCGGTCAAACGGAAATAACCATTCATCTGCTTTTTTTCTCTTCTTGTCTCTTTGATGTAAATAATACACGCAATATTGTCCACACACATCTGAATTCCAGTCTTGATATCGATACGGATTATAAATCCATTGGTAAGCATGACGCTGGATAAAGTCTTGAATTTCTCGATGTAAGGGAGGAAATCCATAAGAGTCAAAATATTCCACCACTGGACTGCTCACATATAAACACAACCAGTGTTCTCCAGGCCGATCTTGAGGATCCGTATTGACCACGATGGCTTTTTCTCCAGGTCTTAATTGATCCGGTAATAAATCTAAAGGGTACACACCACCAAAAGAACTCTTTAATTCTCTGGATAAGACTTCTCTTAATTGTCCCGTATCCATTAGTAATCAATACTCACTTCTCTCTGTTTGTTAATGTCTAATCGGTTATCAAATTCTGCATAAACCACACAATTTAAGGTGGTAGCCGTGTTGTTGGTAAACTGAACTTCTACTCTCAGATTTCCAGTTTCTATGATGTGGAATTTATCCGACTGCGCCTCTTGATCTTTGGTGAAATCCCACCCCCACAGAGTGTATCCGTTTTTATACTCTTCTAGAGTGATGTCCGGAGCCCAATCTTCTCCTAATTTTCCCAGGGCTTGATACAGACTGAGATAAGATCTCAGATATAAATCGTCATTGAAATTGGGCTCAAAACAACGAGTACTCATGGTCTCTCCGTTGATACTGACATCTAATTTCTTTATCCCAAAGTTTTGAAAATGAAAGGGATTTTTAGTTTGATCTCCATTAAATGCCGCATTCTCCACAAAGCCTAAAATGAGACGTTTAGGCATCTGTCCTTGAAACAGATGATCCGTAATCTTAGATTGGGTCCCTGTGGCGATGGTAAAGGTTTTCACTTCTACTCTTCTCAATGGATATTTAGCTCTGTGGGTGTTCAAACTTTGATTAATGGCATTCATCATGACCGCCGTGGGTTTGACTTTTCTCACCCACAAGACCATACTCAATATTTTCACTTTTCCAGTACTTCCTGCCTTGATCATCATGTAGAAAGCGGGTCTAGCTCGATTAAATCGCAAACGGACGTCCACTCCATTGGGTAGAAATCGATCTTGTTGAAACAAATCCAAATGTAAACCATCTAGCAAACTGATTTTCTTACTACCATTGATGGCTTTGTGACGTTTTCTAAATCCTTCGTTTTTAGAATTGTCCGGTAACTCTGTGAGGATGGGTTGGTTAATGGTCACTGTATCGGCACCACCATTTTGACCCGGAGTTACATTAAAGGTTTTATTTTGAGCTACACCAAGGTCATCTAACCCCACTTCGTCCATGTGTCCTGCCGTATCTTTTTCCCACAGACTACAAGCCCTCGTCTGTGTCTTTAAAGTTCTGGGTCGGTAAGACAATAATTTCTCCAGATAAGCTTTGTAAGGATAGGTATCCGTCCCCGGAGTCACTATTTTGCCATTCAGACTGACATCGATTTCCGTAAACATGGAATGTAAGATATTATTCACTGGGCTCGAAGTGCTGTTAGCCCCAGTTAGATTACTTCCATCGTCTTTGGTAAATTTACATACCATTTGAACATAGGTTTGAGATAAATCTAGATAGTGATCTCCTTGTCCTTTAATTTCAAATTCGATAGGAGCTGTCTCCGAATCTAAAGTACTGGAAATGGGGTAATATTCTTCCCATTTAGAGTCTTCTAAAGCAATATTAGTCGGAGGGACTTCAAACAATTGTAAATTGTTCATTCCACACGCACAGGAATCGGGTTGCAACATGATGTTTCTACTAGGATTTAGTATTCACAAATGAACCTTCTGTTCAATGGACTGTCCTATTTATAGTCTCTCTCTCTCAGTCAAACACATCCAAAGGACGTTTTCTTTTAGGATTTCCTCCTTGTGTTTTCCTTTTTCTCCTAGGACCTCCTCGGGCCAACATAGGTGTATTTCTTCTTCTTTTCTTAGTACTTCCCAGATTCATTCTTTGCTTCACCATTAATTCCCGAGGTATTTTTGAGAGCTTGTACTCCATGAGTTTTGACTGCGTCTTTTAAAGATCTCTTATTTTCCAATACGTCTAACCCCGTTCTGGCAGCAGCAGTCAAGGCGTGTTTGGCTCCCGTTTTCAGTAAATCAGTAAAAAATCCTCGGCCTCTCTGTCGTCTTCTTTTTCTTCTTGTTATTTTAATCACCATTCCCGATCCTCTCTGTTTTTTCATTCTCTTTCTTCTTCTTTTCTTAGTACCTCCTAGATTCATTCTTTGTTTCACCATTCCCGAGGTATTTTTAAGAGCTTGTACTCCGTGAGTTTTGACTGCGTCTTTTAAAGATCTCTTATTTTCTAATACGTCTAACCCCGTTCTAGCAGCAGCAGTCAAGGCGTGTTTGGCCCCGGTTTTCAATAAATCAGTAAAAAATCCTTCCCCTCTTTGATAGTTTTGGGGTGGATAATAGGCTGGTGGTGGTGGTGGTTGCTGTTGAGCCCCTCCCAATAATCCACCCACTAGATTGCTGACTAAGGGACCTGCTACTTTAAATAGGGATCCTAAAAAACCGTGTCCTTTTTGACGTAATAAACCTCTATGATAGACAAACTGTCCGTGCCCTCTTTGTCTCAGTAATCCTGGATGATATTGCATGGTTCATGTCTCTTGTTTAACTGACCTTTCTGTCATCAGGGACTTCCTTTTATACCTTTTAGGGCGGAATACAATACAGACAGCAGATCAGGCAAGCCACCACACCCAATAAGATGGAACACAATAAGGGTACACTCATCTCAGTATACTTTTCTGAAATGAAGTTTCACTACTGATTTGCCACTTACAAAGGGCATGGGAGTCCCTAAAGGAGTCATGATGTGAATCTCAATGGTATCGAAATGTTTTTTACTAAGTTTCAAATATTCCGCTCGAATGGGTTCCCATTTGGCTTGTTTTGAATCCTCCAAATGAAATGTACAAGGCACCACTCTTAATAATTTCAAGGCATTGGAGCCTACCGTCTGGGGTTGAATCAAGTCACAATAGACATACATGGATTTCAGATTTTCATATAAATCCACAGTATTGTTTCCCAAGTAACTAATGTTGATCCATTTGGTCATGTTTTCTGTATCGTTCTGAAGAATGACTTTCTGACCGTCCATGCCTAGCTTATAAGCTAGGGATGTGGGGAAACGAATGCATAAGGGAGTAAGCATTTTTTCATTGATTTCATACATCACTCGATCATAGGTCTCGTAATATACTAATTTCATAGATTTTTCTTCATTTCCCTCACTAAGGGTTTTCCATATTTTTTTCAATGATCTCTGTAGTCCTAGACTTATTTCCTCTGTTAAAGCCTTGGGGTGAACATAAGGCCCGGATCTGAAGTGAATTCTTCTAATTTCCATCTTGCTATCTCGATCAACGAGTGCAGGCCGTTTAGTATGGGCCCAATCGAGCAGTACAGGACATTGACGTAATGGCATTGGGTCTAAGGTTTTCATTTTAAATCTGCCATAAACATTGGGGTTTTTGATATGGGGAGCAAAAGACTGAGGCATCAGGATGTCAAAATAAGCCTCCTCTTCAGTGATGTTTTTCAATGAATTGGGATACATCATTTCTGTTAAAGCCACCTCCCATTCTCCGTCGGTTAAATCGACTGTTTGTGGCATTTACGTTTTAAATTGGGCTGTCGTATTCCCCTGAAAAGAGGCCATGGACCCATCACTGGGTAAAGTCATGTAAAAACTACTGCTCTCGCCCATGTTCTGTCTACTACTGAGCAGAAAGGACCTATGACCCTTCTATTTATAACAACACTTGTATTTGCTTTTAAACAAAATTTATTGGTTCTATTTTTTTTTTACACATCTTCTTTTTCTTTGGCTTCTTCTAATTCTTCTTCCTCTTCTTCTTCTGATCTGTAATCAATGACTCTGTTCAAAACCCCAGATCCTTCCTTTTCCAAATTGTTTTTGATGTGGGAAAAGGGGATGCGACAATACACGTACTGCCGAACGCCGTGATAATCTGGAAAAGTCAGTTCTTTTTTCTCCATCTTGAAAAAATGTCTCACACATTCTTCTATGTCAGAGTACCAAAGACTTTCATTCAGAACCATGGTGAAGGGTGTCACAGCATTCCCATGATGAGTACAGCTGACCCATTTGTATTGCTCGTAATGTTGGTGGAGTCTCACCCTCACTCTAGATATTTTGGGATGCGGGATTTTGACTCTTTTTTCCAGCCACACGTTTTCTAGGGAATATCCTGGATGATTTTCATAGAAATCCATTATCGCTCCTACTTTAGTTTTCATCCAGCCTCCTTGCATGTAAATAAACTGACTGATGGGACTCTCACAATACCAGCGATACTGCATCTTTGAAAAACACGTCTGACTTGGGTACTGAACTTTTTCAGAATGAATGATTTTTTTGGGGGGTCTACCTCTTTATAGACTTTAGTCCAATCTATTTTTAGTATCTCAGGAAAAACCACAAACATATTTTTTTTGATTTTATGATTTATTTCCTTCATATCTACATAATGGACAACTTCTGTAGCAGGTCACCGTAAACTTCTCCATACATTTCTCACAGCAGGGATATTGACGGCATTGTGCGCATTTCCATTTCCCCACCGTATTTTCCTGGCAGCAAGTCAGGCATTCCTTTAAGGGCCTTTTCCTGGTCACTTTGACCCATAGGGGTACCATGTTCTCTACTCCGTCTAACCATGTGAAATATTTCACACACCAGCTACAACCACACGTCTCCATAGAAGGCTCATCATCCACAAACCAGTGTGGAAATGGCATTTCACAATGCTCGCACAATAGATAAGTTCTGTGATGCCATCCAGGATAGTCATACACTGTGAATTCTCTCGGATGGATCATCTCCCTATCACAGTAATGACATATTTTCTTTTTGACAAAAAAGAAATAATCCCCTCTCCAGTAAAATATCATGATTGGAAATGAGGGTCGTCAGACTAAAACCTCTGTTTTATACCTAGACTCTGTGACGTCATCACATGTCACCAAATGTGATACACTCGGCTTAATTTAAAAAAAAAGAACGAACAAGACTTGTTTCTGTGTTTACAGTTTTTTTTATTGTTCAAAACGACACAAAGGACAACTTTTGTAAGAAAGCCTTATAATGGATTTGTAGCACTTTTCACAGCAGGGATATTTCATGCACTGCTGACATTTCCATTTTCCTTGGGTGTTGTCTTCCCAACAGGAGGGGCACCTCTCGATCTTGGTATTTCTTCTCATGAGCTTGGCCCAAGGTGGTATCATATAATCAATACCATATTTCCACAGGAAATATTTCAGGCACCAATCACAGTGACAACGCTCCAAACTAGGGGGATAGTCTATTGTCCAGTGAGGTATGCGTTCTCCACATTCATTACATCCCCAATAGACATCAATAACTTCATCGTCACTGTCATACACAGGTATTCTGCTGACCTCTGTCAACTGGTTACGACAATGAGGACATCTACTACGTTCTTGTTCAATAAAATAATACATTCTCCACACGTAAGTCATGATTGCTAAAATGAGCACAGTGACCTCAAAGCAAAGATTTATATATGTAGCTGATGATGGCTATTTTTAGCATCTCGGAAAAAACAACACAAGATTTTTTTTCTCTCTCTAAGGTTTTATTCATATAAACAACAACAACAACATTTTCATCATTTTCAAAACATTGGTGCAGTTCATTTTTCTTTTGGTATAGGAAACAATCTGCTCATGTACAAATATTCGGTTTCACTGACATAGTCTTACAATATACTCTCGTTTTCTCTATCTGGTTTTAAGTATTTATTTTTTGACTCCCGAATTAACTTGGTGAATTTGTCTTCTTGGTCGTAGGTGTATGATGCATCATGGTAGGACTAGGCATGATGTAACCTACTGAAGAACTGACACAGATCATCCAATATTCTCGATTAGGATCGTGTAAAGCTAACATGACCACACTCGTGATGATGAGGGAAATACAAATGAATAATTGTGCAAAATACACAATTTCTTCTCGAGGAATATTCTCTCCACAAAATTTCCAATGAGGTGTTACTGGATGAGATCCGTTTGAGGAATCCATGAATCGAAACTAGGGGGATATCCTTTCCACCGGACTTTAACTTCTTGAATGATTTTCTTCCCTATGCGTCGCTTTTTTTACCCCAAGATTTCCTCCACTTCGTAAACATCGTCTTTTTTAATGATCTGTTGTAATTCTTTCTCGTAAAAAGTACCTTCTAATTCCTCACCGTTGTAATCTTGTACCCGATACACGTAAGGGTAACGACCGGGGACTCTTTGAGAAATGGTAAACAGTTCTGTAGTCCAGTTGGGTAAATATCCTTTTTCAAAAGTGCGTTTGGCTTTACTGATGCGCACCTGATCTCCCGTTTTAAATTTGGGTTTTCTAAGGGATTTTTGAGATTGCTCATATAAAGTTTTCCAGACTTTTAACACATTGGAAGGCTTCACTTGAGCTGGAGCTCTTTGGATACTGCGATGGAAAGTATGATTGTAAGCATACACTAAGTCCGGTAAGACCTCTAAATACCGCCTGGTTTTATGACGTGTGAAATAGCGCCACATGCGTGCTTTGAGAGTTCTCTGAAATCGTTCCACGATACTGGCTTTGGTGTCCGTATTGCGAGTGGTAAAGAAATGAATGGATTTAAAAGCCTGTAAGAATTCTCGATTGGTAAATTCTTTGCCTTGATCCGATTGAATGCGGACGGGGCGTCGACCGTCTTGTTGAAAAATGTCTTGTAATCCTCGAATCATTTCTTTTCCCGTTTTCTGTTTTAAAGGCACCACCCAAGCATATTTAGATAAGACGTCAATGGCACACAATAAAAACGTATAGCCGTCATTGTGTTTCTTTAAACTGGACACATCGGCTAAATCTAATTGCCATTGTTCGTCTATATCTGTCACTCTCGTCTGCTGTCTCCGAAATTTTCGGTGAATGGGTTTATGTAAGATATAGGTATCTTGCTCTTTTAACCATTCTCGTATCTTTTTCAAGGAAATCTTATGTCCCAGACTTCTGACCTGACGATACAAAGCTTGTATCCCCCCGTACCCTCTCTTGGGATTGTAATAAATCTCTTTTAAAATGTCTTCTACTTTCTTTTTCTTCATTTTTTAGGCAATGAAAGCCAATCTTCGTTGATTTGTTGTAATTTCTTCTTTTCTTCTTGGGTTTTTAACTGCTTTTTAATTGCTCTAAAGGGACTGAGTCTGGGTGTGAATGTTTTAAGCACTCTTGATCTCTCTTCTGCAGGTCGACTAATAGGGGTTAAAAAAGAAGAAGAAGCATCCTGAAATCCGCTCTCTTCTTCATCTTCATCACTTAAGATCCCTTTAGGAGTACTGATTTTCCCTGGTTTCTGCATGGCTTTTATAAGGTTTTGGTTTTTCACGTAGTCCATGGGAGCATGGGTCTCTTTTAAAGCTTGAGCAAATTCATCTAATCCTTTAGGAACGGGATGGTTTTTCAAGGGTTTGTTTCTCATGTTTTCAGCCATTAAATCCACAATATTAGAATTGGGTACTTTATGACCTCGATAACTGATTTCTCCGTCTTTATCCCAAGTCAACACTTTGGTTTTCTTTAAATGATTTAATAATAATTCAGCTTTCCTTTGCATGGGTTTATTCACGCTTTGAATAATTTGTTGATCGATCTCGGAAGTGGTACTCGACTTTTCTGGTCCAGCTGCTGCTGCTGGTGCTCCTGCTGCGGGGGCTGAAGCTACTGCTGCTGCTGCTGCTGCTGCAGGGACTACGGGTGCAGGGGTTGGTGTTTTTGGAGTCGGTGGTTCTCTAGCTTGTTGTAAATAATTCCTATAGCGATAAAGTTCTTCACCATATAAAGCCACTTTTTCTTCTGGGGTTAAATCTTCACGCTGTGTAATCTCATCCAATTCCTGACCTAAGCTAAGTGTGGTTTGAAATTCTGGGGGTTTGGGTAATTTTGCCTTGAGTTCATTCAACAGAACTTCAGGCACCAAGACCATTTTACGACTCATTTTAGGAGGTCCAAAAGTAAAGGGGCGGCCGCTGCTACTAAAAGAGGAAAAAAGCCTCCTTTCTGCTTGACTAATAAAGCTCGTCTTTTCTGAATGGATTGGGGTCGAACCAGTCTCCTGAAGATGTGTTTCTTTGGAGCTAGTTTTCGTTTCTGAGCCGAATTGAGAGGTAACACCCCTTTTAATAGGTTGTAGACAATCTCACAAATTTTCAGAATACAGTCTCCAGAACAATGCTTTAAAATTCCGGTTTTTAAGGAAGAGGAATAGTGAGGGTCCGATAACACTCTTAAAAGAGGGGCATGAGCTCTCAATCGTGTAGAACAACCCTTTTTCTTCTTCTTAGCCATCTTTTATAACAGTGAAGAGGGGTTTCCCATGTCACCCCCTTTTATAGTCTCTCTCTCTCTCTCTTAAGGAGGGGCATACCCCTCGTGTTTGTCGATCTCGTGTTTATCTCTATTTTTCTCCCTGACATAAATTTTTCCACAATATCGACATTTATATCTCATGCCTTTAGGTAGTTGAGGCGTCGTCGAGGGCGTCAAGGGTTGAAAGCGGGTTATTTTAGGAGAATGAATGGGGACTTTAATTCCAGGGGAGGGAATTCCCACATTCACTCGAGGAAACACTTCTAAATCACTGGCTCTTTGACTGCCTATGGGTCCCATAGTACGATCCATTCTCAGTTCTGCTTGTTTCTTTGACAACTCCTTCATCGTTTTTTGTCTTTGGTCCTTATAATACTGATTAATTTCTTGTTTCAGACTTTCGGGCATGGCTTTACGTTGAGCGAGAGTTTGAGGGGTGGATTTGGTTTTCACCGCTTTTTTCTTTGAAACTGTTTTTTTTCTTGGGAGCTTTTCTCTTCTTCTTCTTCTTCTTTCTGCTCTTTTGAGCTGCTCCTCCTACTCGCACCATCCAATCGGGAAACACTCTTTGTTTCTTATTATCGACTCGCACTACTACACTTTTCAACCGACGAACACGTGGTTTTTTAGGGCTGTTCCACTTGAATAAATGACGAATGATCACTCCACCAAGAAACCCAGCTCCTCCGCGTTTTAAAATGGCATTTTTTCTGTCTTGATCACTGGCCGACTTATCGGCTATGATACTTAAATCTTGACGATGATTATTAATAGGTAGTACACCCTTCATTAAATTTCGAGCCCCCATGGCAAACCAATTCAATAAGGCTTTACGCCCTAATTCGATTAAATGGGCTCGCTTAGCGGGATCTCGTTCCCGCTGTAAACGTCGTAAGGTTCTCACTAATTTACTCTTGGCAGATGGAGCCATGATGATTGTTCAATGACGAATGACTAAGATGAGAGTGATACACTTTTATTTATACTCTTGAGGCATGTGTACAGTCAACATTTCAAACATTCGACTTCTCAACCTGTATTCGTCTTGGGTCTGAGGACTTAAGTCGACCAGTAAATATCCATGAGGAGGACTAGTGGCATCTTGATAATCTGACATCAAATGAGGCAGGGCTAGTTGACGACTCAAGACACTGACCTGAGATTTATCTCTAGGGTTTTTAAATAGGACCAAATAATGAGCATTCAAACTAATAGTGCGATGGGAGGCTGCCCGATCAAATAAATTCTGAGTGATGTAAATCACACTGGTATTCCGATGATGGGCTTTACGGGTAAACCAACCCACAATCGATTCGATGGCTTTTCCTCCCATCATGTCGTCAAAAATGAGTAAGTGAGGAATATTTAAATTGGCCACTAATTTCTCATCGTCTTCAGGAATATTTCGAATGAAGGACACCCGATCTGTTAAAGATGTATAAGCAGGTTGCCATTCTCGATAGCACCAGACGATTTTTTGAGGCACGGGGGTGATCCAGTGTAAATTGTTCACCAATTTCTTGACAAATTCTGTTTTCCCCGATTTAGAGGGCCCTGCAACCACCATGGTAAATTCGTGTTTCAGTTGAAAAGAGGGGAGGGGTGTCTCCTGGGAATACATGTTGATCAATGAAGGAAAAATGGGGTTCAGGGGTCTATTTATACTTAACACAGCAATTAACTTTTTATTTCTTTTACCTCGATCGTATAAAAAATAACAACACATCAAATTTTTATAAAACAATTTTAATAACCATAAGGCAAAGTGTTATAATTCTCTACAATTTGTCTCTTGTCATACACAATTCTATATTGTTTTTCTAAAGGCATGGTCTTGACTTCATGGTGACGGGTCCTTTGTATTTTGTAGGGATAGGAGACCTGGATTTCATCTATTTCTTTCTTCAACATTTTTTCTAAAGTCTCTGGAGACACGATCTGGGAGGCCCGATAGTTCAGAGTCAATCCTTTGACTTTGCACACAGATTTTCTTTTGGCTGTGACGTAAGCATAATTTTTAGGCCCTCCCGACATGAATTTAATGATGCGGTCCCCATCTAATTCGTCCGTCCATCCTCCCAAACTGTTGACAATGGTAGGGTTAAACAGCCCCTCCTTATGTTGATAAATGATACTGTCGGTATCGAAATACAGGGTCCGCTCTCCCAAGGGCTGTAAAGTGTCATACAGATGCAAACGAGCGTGAGCTGTAGTGAAACAGGCCAACACTACGTTTCCAAAAGGGCATTCCTCGACGAATTCCTGTTTCTCCTGGTAATTCACCAACATCATGTCTGCATCGGGGTTGTCTGTATTTTCCAACAGTTCTACTCCTTTGATGTCTAAAGTAGAGTCTTGTAAGAGTTGCTGTAATTCCTCTTCTTCTGACAAGTATCGAGTTTTGGGTAGGAGTAGGCGCTGGGCGAATTTTCCCCACAAACAATTTAAAAACAATTTAGCAATGGTCCTCAGCACTGGATTTTTTTCAATCTTCAAAGGATCCATCATGATGCCTTCTCGATTCAACACATCATAGATATACGCTCGTTTCTGTTCCTCCGTCTGACAGTCGGTCGGGAATCCAGAGGCCTCTTGCTTGATTTTCAAAAAAGTATCAATGTATTGTTTAAATAAATCCGTACTGCTTTTAGGGAAATGCCATACTTCGTAGATACGATCCAGTTTGTACCCCATGTCTAAAGCTTTGTGTAGTTCTGTCGTCACCCAGGTCCCCGTGAGACTGCCTTGTTGGTCGTTATGTCGACATGAATGGCTTGAGGTAGGCTCTTGATGTTCGGCACACGTTCGACATAGAGGAAACAGTAACTTGCCTCCCGTCCGATAAGGTAAGACGGGATGATAGAGACCTCGTGGCGGTAAGACCCGACAGTGGATCAGGCCAAAATAAGTTCTCACGTCTTGAAAATTCTCAGTAATGACTTCAGGGTGGCCCATTGGAAATGGCTTGTGTTTTAAAACGTAGGGATACAAAGAACAGACGTCCACGTATCGCATGTCCCCTTCTTCGCAATACAAGCGTGTAGCATTGGTTCGGCCTCCGTATAGGGCCTGGCGAGGATTTAAGGGATCCTGAAGATCCAGGTGTTGTAGGAAGGTCTGTAGATTCACTTCTCTTTGTACTTGTTGATCGAATTCGTGCTCCCATATACTGTGTACGGTGTACCCCATTTCCTGTAAGACTACACTCCGTCTCAGGGTTTCTTCGTATAATTCCTGATACGTAAAGTTTGTACGATGTGGATGAGTTTCAGTCTTTAGATTCGGATAACAGGTGGGGCATCCGTGCCAATAACAGCCGTAAAATTCGTACACAGTACGGGTGGCTTGCTCGTATCCGTCAACCATATACTTTCCTATTTTCACTTCTCCCCCGTTTCTAGCGTGTTGAAGCACTTGGCCACCCTCGTGAGACATCCAGTGAAGCCAGCGACAGGCTTTCATGGAATATTGACGAGCAGGCTCATAACCCAGGTTCGGAATGATAGCTATGGTATCTTTGGGCATGAATCCTCGACGATACGCTAAATTGGCGGCACTGGCAAAAGTGATGGATTCCTGGAAGGGGTCCACTTTGACTAGGCTCTTGAGTGTGCCCCTAAACTGAACACAGCATCGTCGCAAGATGTCCACGTCCGAGATACAGTACTCTAAAAATTCTTTCTGGAAATCAAACACTTTTCCTTCTTGTTGTTTGTACCATTCGTAAAAAGCCTGTCGTCCGGCCGTATACATGTCGTCTGGATTATAGTAAGCCGCCTCTGGGTAAGGTCCCACGTAATTCTGGTTCTGTTCTGTGTTGAAAAAATGGGGAAAGTATCCTTTCTTCAGTTCCGTGAATCCGAAAGCTGAAGGCATCTTAGCCAGAGCAAAGGGTAAAAAATTGTACGAGTCCAGGAATTTCAGTCCACAGATCTGCATGGATAAGATCTTACTTCCGTTCTTGATGACTGTAGGCTTCATACAGGCCGTATGCACCAAGTAATTCAAAATAAACTGACCGTCATAGCCTTTAAAATTGTGGGCAATGATGACAGCTTCGTCGTGTAACAAGGTGGAATTCTTATTTCCTGTGTCGGGTTGTAATAACCAGTCCATGAACTGCCTTAAGGTCTCTGGTCCTTGAAATATATGTTGACGGGATCCCATGTGTCGACAGTGAGGACAGGGATCTTCTATGGGTAAGTGACCGCAATGTTGACATACGCGGTGAGCCACACATAGATTAGGGATGTGGGTGCCTTTTTCCTGGGTACATTCGGAATCAAAATAGATGTAGAACTGTAAGATGTCTTTGCCCTTCTTCTTTTTTTCTGGCTTGAGTTGAACGTAGCACTGATGATCGGTGTCTACGGTTTTCTTGCAGATCTTACATTGTTTCTGTCCTCCACACTGGTGATGAGCGAGTAATGTTTTACCCATCCATTTCTCACAGTACTCGCATCGGCCCATTAAATTCCAGACCGTTTATACTACTGGTAAATATAAGAATTTGAATAAAAATTGTCCTTGTGGCGCAGAATTCAGAGCGTTTTATCTCGGGTTGCAGAGTAAGTAGTTCAACTGTGCATGACTGGTTCGAATTACACGTCTTGGCGTGGCGACCGGTCTTCTGGATGAGGCCATGCGAACTGAGGTTAGACAGAAAAGGTTGGCACAAAAAAGATCTTTAGTGCACAATAGTCCTAAGAGCCAACTGTAGATCTAAATTCAAAATGTTCAGCAAGTGTAGTAAAAACAGTGGCTTCCCCATATGAGTGAAAAATTCTCCAGAGGGACGTTGAACAACAAACAAACAAACATTCTTTAAGATGGTTGCACTAGATGAGAATCCTAGAACCGAATTTATTGCATCTCTGTACTAATACCAACCAAAGCATGTTTTGAGGTCAACACGCAACCCCGAGGGGAGGATATTTAAAATACTGAAAAAAAAGAATAGGTTCCGAAAACTTTTTCTCAAGAACATAAAGTATCTATCAAGCATTGACATTGGAACTAGAATCACAAATTGTGTATTGGATTACTGTCGTTTGACGAGGTACTGTGAGTACTGAGCTCACTCTAATGATACCCCCGCCTCCAATATGATTATGTTTGTTTGTTTTGAACGTATTTTATTTACAACATGTCAAAGGGATTGGACACAAGTTCCAAAAACTTTGAAAGTCCTCTCCCATTATTATAATGGAAAGTTTTATGTTTTGGAGACCCGAAATAAGTGTTTGATCAGTATGTAAAATATATGGTGTACATTAGCTTTATGTAGAAACAGAAACATCGAAAGTATCATTAAATTTTATCCATTGGAATATAGGAGGAGTTGCGGATAAGAACTTGATGCCCTTCAGTATTATAGAAAGAATGACTGTTAATGTCTGTTATGTGAAACCCAATTACAATGTATGTGTCAGATCAAGAAAAAAATAGGAAGTGAAAAATTCAAATATGATCATATGTAACAAAGATTCGGTGGTATGATTAAATTTTATTCAGTGGTATAAGAGTGGAATAAGAGAAGTTGCAGTAAAGAATGGGTACCCAAAAGTGTAACAGACGGACAAACACATAGGCATATTGACGGATGTACAAACGGACGGAGAGCCCCATCACGAAATCCTCCTACTTTCCAAGCGGGAGTATGATAACAGTCACGATTAAAATGAAGAAAACAATAGAGAACGAACATATCATACTAGCTTTTATAATGAAATTCAGAACTACATGTAGTTGAATCAATTAGAATCAATTAATGGGTTTAACACTGAATTAAGTACAAAAACACTTGTTATTACTTAGTAAAAATATGTAGATAAAAGTGATAAAGTATCGGTTTAAAACTTTAGTTTGATTGGGATTCAAATACGGGTTGACATGTCATCAAATGTTTTAGAATATGTATTTAAGTCTAATGGAGGTTATTGACATCCAAAACATTATTTCTATGATGCCTTGAAAAAAAAGAAGAAAAAATCCTTTTGGGAAGCGTATGTTATTTACTTCTTCATGATTTATATGTTGAATTAACGTGTGGGCCGGTTTTTTTCTTAAAGTATATAAGGTAGAGCCACGAAAAGTAGGTTTGCTTTGTAATTTCTGCGAACTAGTATATGAGTATCAATTGTGTCAAGCCATTATAAAAGCAACATATAATTTTATCTAATCAAATGACATTACAGCGTATATTTTCATATTTGCAGCAATCTTTCAAATGAAAATATGGCATGCAGCTCAAAATCCGTGAAGATCATGAAGGTCATATCACTTATTCTGGACACCGGAACAGTCGCCCTCTCATACCGATTGAAACAGAAGGTAAAAAATGCTGGACTTAACTTTTTAATCGCTAATAGGCACAAGTTATTTCATCTCTATGAAAGAAGAAATTGTTGTGAGTGCAGATCTGCCCAAAAAAGAAATCCAGTATTTTCTAAATATCAATGGGAGACTCTTTTCAAAGTTAACCACAGTGTTAAGGTGTGCAATAGTAAAATTCCGTGTGTTTGTCAGTATGAACCACAGATCGGTGTTGTAGAAGATGAACTTGATTTATCAATTCTTTGTGCTGTGTTACAAAACCTATGCTCGCTTCAACCCGCTGAATTGCAAGATGTTAAGAACGTACGAGAAAAAAGAAATTCATTTCTTCATACAAAAGCTGCAAGCATTGAAGAAGACGAATATCTGAAAGAATTTTCTTCTATTCGCTCAACGATTGAATCCATAGCTTTTCACTGTGGACAAGAGGTGTTCAATAAAGTAAAAGACGAAATTGAAAATATTTCCAAGAGTGAGCTTAATGACAACATGTGTCGACATGTGTTCTCACTACTTTTTCACATTAAGGAAACAACTGATGAAAAACTGGACAGTATTCTCCAAGAGATCCAAGATATTAAGCAATTGATAACAAGAGAGAGTCCAGATAACAAAACAACGGGGCAACTCAAGGGCATTTCCAAAGACTTGGAAAAAATCGATACGCACACGAGTTCTCAACGGGTATTTAGTGATGTATGTGAACAGTATTAAAGAATCTAATATGTTCCCAGTATGGATAAAATATTTTTTTTTTATTTCTTGTACTTTGGATAATCATGAATATTCCTTTAACTTTCGAAATATTCATAGGCTTAATTATAAACAGTACAATTTCCAAAATGTACTTGAAAAATTATTCTTAAAAATGTATATTATATTTTTCGTTTTGGTTTTACTAGAATGTTTATGACTATATCGAAAATCATTCATCGATACTCACAGTGGATGTATTGGGATGTGGAGCTACTGGGACTTCTGTTGTCTCTAATGGTTTGTAAAACATTTTTTCGTGGTATGTAAAAAATAATAATAGAATAACCGAATCCTTTATTTCAAATTAATAATTTAATTTTATTAATCACCTTCAGACTATGGTAACAAGTCAAGGAAAAATTCATAAGAATAACAACGTTATATGTTTATACATGTTAGTACAATGAATAAGTTAAGCCACATACATGTAAACGTCTTTGTAGTGGTAATGTGCATGTAGCGGTAATGAACATTTTGAAAATGTAGCATTAATGATACACATCCCCTTTTCTCTACAATAATTTACTAATAATAATCTTTGACAAAAGGCTTATTCTTCTGTAATCAATGCAGATAAATTTTTTAGGTCACCTGAGCCGAAGGCTCATGTGAGCTTCTCTGATCATATTTTGTGGATTGGAATGGGAATTGATGGGCAACTTATTACTGAATTTCATTAGAGTGCTCATCAGTTATGTTAATCTAAATATTTCTGATCAAGACTTTTGCTTACTTAAACATCTGTATGTTAGGGGCGAATTTACTCAAGGCAAACAGGAAACTGGGTCCCAACCACTCAGCGCGAATAGTTATTGATGGCAAAGTCACCCCAGATCCTTGTTACAAATACGGGATAACCAGCTTAACTATATCGAGTTATATGCCCTAAAGTTTAAATAACATTTGTTTGGGGTACCACGGTAAAGGGCAAAAATAACCTAGACGTAGAAGGTCGTCGCAGCCATTGTAATAGGTGCTTCCGCCTAAAAATAGGGCTAAGTGAGTCATTTGAGCGTGGAAGTTCAGTTCTCTTATGAATTTAATAATGACAATTTTATTATTAATATGTATATATTGCAAATTGAATGGACTCCATCTTCCAGTCTCATATTGCTTTTGTGTTATTTATTTATTTTATAAGAATGATAGCTTCATATCTCGTACACATGTAACTTCAATTACTAAAACCACTCTAAAATAGCAGTAGAATTGCAATGAAAATGTCCCACTTTAAGATTTAAAAATTGTGACAAAAATTTTTTTCAGATGAATGTGGAATGGCAGTTAAAAGAAAAATTGCAGAAGATAACAGAAACGATGACAAGAAACGTTCGAAATCACAGGGATGTACCCAAATAGAAATATCAAACACGTTAGCGTCCGAGCAGTTAGAAACAAAAGGCAAGTGTTTCAACTTATAAAAAATATGACTCTATGATGAGAAATTCAAAATATTCTTGGAATTCATAATACAGTGGAGCCTCGTTTATCCGGACGCTTTGGTTCTTAGTTAATTTGTCCGGATATGTGAAGTGTCTGGATACCTAAATTACCAGTTAAACAAGACCAAAAAAACAAAAAACAAAAAAAAAACGTTTAACAAATTCCGTTCGGATGAAAAATGGTCCGGATACTGAAGCATCCGAATATCTGGCGTCTGGATATCTGAAGGTCCACTTTATTCGTTAATGCTTACTAGATATGTATATGTGTCTGGGTAATTTGCAGACCTTCATTACAAACTTTCATTTGATGCCAAGATGTATAACCACAGATCTGTACTCCAGCTTTAATGACCTTGTGACCTTGACTGTGAGCTATATGCAAAAATTAGCTTTTTTGAACCATTACCACAATTTTTGAATCATAAAAGGGAGAACCTTCATATTTGGTATGCATGTTTCTATAGATTAAAATCTTTTAAATGACACCAAGGAAAATGACCTTGTAACCTTGACTGTGTGCTAAAAAATCTTTTTTCATACCATCATTTGTGACAGTTGATTGAATGTTTGTGTGTTGTTTAATGTCCCTCTCGAGAATTTTTCACTCATATGGAGACGCCTCCACTTGCCGATGGAGAGCTGCAAATTTCGTCCTATTCTCTGCACTCAGGTCGTAGCTCGTAAACGTAGACGTAAACTTGAACGTTGCACGTAAGTGCGTTTCACTAAGAGTTACGACTTGCGAGTTACGATTAAACGTGATCGCAACTCTACGAGTAGTCAGGGGCACTCTTAAAATACTTACGTGCGAGTCATTTCATGAAAAAAATAAATAAATAACGAAAATAAAAGCAAGAAACTAAGTTATTTGTCACTTTCTTACATTTCTGTCTGCTTCTTATTAACAACAATAGTATTTTGCGTAGACCGAGTCCGATCTTAAAATGACACTGTCAAAGTAAAAAAAAAAAAAAGATAACGTTACAATTTACAAAAGATTAAATTTACAACTTGTATAAGAAATAGTTTAAGGTTTTCAATCCCTAATGGGACCAAATTCTCTACCCTTAAATGTCCGTCAAGTACACAATACTCTGATATTATATTAAAGCATTTTATAGTGGAAAAGGATTGCCCAAGAGAAATTTTCGAAAAATTCGTTAATTAAGCAGTAGTTAATTAACAAAGATTACATTGAAGTCTATGGGGAAAAGCGTTTTTTCAAAATAAAAATTCAAATAAATTGAATATCAATAAATCCTGTGGTGGAAAGATGCATTTAAATATTAAAAATAGAATGATAATTGAAAACAATTTTTTTACCAGCTTAGTTTTTTTTAATTGATTTTTTTTTATTAATTAAAAAGGGGAGATAACTCTTACCAAAACTCAAGGTCATGAATTAGGACACATCCCACTAAACATACTTAAAGTAATAAATGGAAAGTATTTCAAAAAAAAAAATCAGTATTCAATGCCTAGATATCTGTTATGTTTTCAATTTCATTAAATTTCATCCTATTAGGGATTGAAGACCATAAATTTTCAAATGAATTGTATTTTAAAGCTCAATATATTCTGCTCTCATAAAAATCAAACAGTATAAATACAGTTTAAAATTAGATCGAATGCCGATTGCATTATGTACATGTATACGATCGCTTAGAAGATAGATGCACACAGAAATGAATAATGACACAGAAATAAATTTAACTAAAAATACTCTATTTCTCACTGTTTCTTTTCTAAATAAATTAAGCATCACGGAAATATGCAAATATATACGTGAATTTGTGAAATTAACCAAGCTTCTGTAAAGTGAAAATTTAGTTACGTGGACGATATTTGGTCAGTCAAAATAAAATCAAATAAACCTTTCAATCTTATGAAAACTAATATACCTGTATATAAATGTAAACAGTGGCCCGTAGAACACGGAAGGAGTGCACTCTTTGGGCATATATTTTGCCACATACATGTACATGTAGTAGATCTTTCTTTAATAAGATATTCTCCCCCCTCCCCGTTCCCACTTTTTGTTGCTGTAAGTTCGGGCACCGGCAAATTCTAGGATTTGGACAGTTTATAATTTTCCTTTGCTTTTCAGATTACTCTTGGGAGTTACATGTATATATACCCCTCCTTTTTCGGGGAGGGGGTGTTAAAATTAAAATGTGTTCAATAATCAATTTCAATTTGCCTCTCGGGTGAAATTAAGGTAACCTGACACCTTTTTATGAAACCATACTTCGGGCATAGTTCTTATATACAAACTATAAAAGGAGCGCTTTGCCGGTCGTTGGATCAACGTTTGTTTGAATTAATTTAGATTGAATAATTTTGTTTGATAAAATTAATTTGCAATTTGTGAAAGTTTTTTTTTTTCTGAATTACTTTCCCGATGTTTAAGATTAGAGCGAGATATTTCGATGGATAGTTTGCTAACAACATTGCTTACTTATTAATATTTTTAAAATATTTTTAAAAACATGCATGCGTGTGAGTTTTGGCAATATTTGAAATAATAAACATGCCGAATTGTATCACATGTATCAATTATTTGTAATTTCTTACAAAGACATGAAACGAAAACAACTTTTATATATGTTTCTTTTTTTTTAGCAAGGTGGGAAACAAATTTAGATTTAAGTAAAATAAAACATTTACATCAAATGTTGTGGACTATGCTTTATAATTAAGATAGTTACACAGATGCAAGAATGAATAAAGATATTTGATACGTAAAATTTGATCCTAGATATAATTATAGAAAGGAACTTTAGTCACTGGCAAATTGTATGCATATAGAATATATATTGCAATAATATTTTTTTAGTGATCTACGTGTATTTTCCATATATATAATAACTTATTGTCTTTTTTCTCTTTCTTTCTTTCTTTCTTTTTTTTTTGAGGACTAAGACAAATAATGAAATATATTTTTATGTCGTAATGATCTTTCTTTCTTTCTTTTTCTCTCCGCTTCTCCCGCTCTCAAACGAATACAAATACACCTTCTTTGCTAGAAGAGTTCCAATAAGTTGGTCGTAACTCGCCAGTCGTAAGTGCTACGTTTACGATATGTTTTGTGAAACGCTCGTTTACGTGCATCTTTAGCAAACGTAAACGTTATCGTACGTTTACGATTTGCGATTTGTTAGTGAAACGGTTGCCAGAAGTGTAAAAAGTTTTTGTTGCTAAGTTTACATAACAAAAACTTTTTAAAAAGTTTATAATGGACAGATAGCCCTCGACAAGAATTGTGAAATATATAGAGGATATTCAATATTTTGTCGTTGCTTCGCACTCGTGAAAATATAAAAAAAAATCCTCTCCCACTCGTGAAATAAATACCATATTCAACGACAAAACATTGAATTTTCTGTTTATTACATTTTCTTTGATTTTTCCCTTTCCTCTGTCTTTTTCTCATGCAGTCATAGGCTACATGACGTCATAGTTGAGCAATTGAGACGTCATAGCTAAGTATTGTGAGATTGAAAACGTTGTAAATAAGGATTTCAACAATATATTTGGCGAATCTTTGGCAATTTTATTTGATGTAAGAATGGTTTATTTATTTTCCTACGGACCAAAGTGTTTTTTTTTACAACATTCTTTGTTATCGGAAGGAGACTCGAGAGTTTTACCGCACTTCTGATAATTATCACAATGTGACAGGATATAATTTTGATATCTTTTCACACTGTGATAGGATATCACTTTTATTCAATGGATAAATTACAGTATTTCACTGTTGAAAATGTAATAAATGAATTTGGTTCAGGACTCATGGTAAGTCATTAGTTGAGCAATGCTGCATAATTTGAAAATTATCATATTCATTCAACATAACGGGCAGGCTGTTTGCATCAGTCCTATAAAAATTTAAACTTAAGCTACCATATTTCATCACACACATAAATGTTTTAAAAAAAATGCCTTAAGTTTGATACAGGACAGTGAAACAAAACTTTCGTCTTTGAAGCTATGCAATTTAAGAAAATAGGACAATAGGCATGCAGCATTTTCAATATTAATATTTTTCTTTTTTTTTCACTTTTGCTAATATTTAGGCATGAATAGGCTAATCAATTTAACCTTTTCTTTTTGTCTCAAATTAGGTAGAGAAAACCACCAATCAGAGAATACCGCACAAGGTGTATATTTTTCTCAAATGCCTACTGGATCAGGTTTTCATCCTTCCTGTCTAGGTGGGAAGACTGAGTCAGAATATCCTGATTTGAATTTAACTGAGGGCGAAAATGGATGGAGTGCTACAAATTGTGCTGCACCAAGAGAAAATGCTCACAATTTACAGTTGATTAAAGACAAGGTTATCTCTGTTACTAAAACCAAATGGGACTTAACAATACTACATACTGCATGTCTAAATGCTAAATACGAAATGTGTCAATATATACTCTCACAATATTCCAATATGATAAACATTGTGGATAGATCTAGATGGAATGCAGCACATTGTGCAGCAAAAGGAGGCGATGTTCGCATTTTACAGCTTTTGACAGACAAAGGTCTTCCTGCAACTGAAATCACAAAGAACAATGCGACAATACTGCATATTGCATGTGAAAATGCTCAATACGAGATGTGTCAATATATACTCTCACAATATCCTAAGGTGCTTAGAGAAGTAGATAGAAATGGATTTAATGCAGCACATTGTGCAGCAGAAGGAGGCGATGTTCGCATTTTACAGCTTTTGACAGACAATGGCCTTCCTGCAACTGAAACAACAGAAGCCAAATGGACAATACTTCACATTGCATGTTTATATGCTCAATTCGAGATGTGTCAATATATTCTCTCACAATATCCTGGCATGCTAACAGTTGTTGATACAATTGGACAGAGTGCAGCACATTTTGCAGTACAAGGGGGCGATGTTCGAATTTTACAGCTTTTAGCAGATAAAGGACCCATGTAGAGCTTATTTGAGATGTTTTAACACATACCGTCACTGAACCCTAACATGATTAAAAAAAATGATACAAAGAGAGAAAACGCAACACATTTGCGGCACAATATGGAAAGGTTCAATATTGCAGCTTCTTAACGAAAGAGCATCAATCGGAAAATAATGTATCAAATTGCATATAACAATTTTAAATGTTTATCATTCAACACTGTCATAGTTACAGCTACAATGTACTATGATATGCTAAACAAAGTGAATAAATATAGATGAAATACTTTATTTTAAATACATACGAGAGAAATATTTTATGTTTCCATTTTTTTTAAATTTACCATTAAATTCGAAAAAAAAAGGTTGTAGCTGCATTATTGAATTTAACATTGCTATGTATTTTTTGTGTGATTTCTTCATGCGAAATTGACAAGAAGAGAAAACCTTGTACTGAAATGTTAAATGATGTGAATTAAAAGATCTTACAGCTTCTTGATTACAAAAGCAACTGTGGGCAATAATCGAAATTTAATTAAATTGATATTCTTTGCTGTAATTTGTATAGAACTAATACATACTTTTACTATGTCCAGCTATACGTTTTATAATATAAATGGTAAGAAAAATGATGTAGTTTTGTATATATTTTGCAGTAAACTGACTAGGGATTCAAAATGGAATATTTTGACAGAATCATTTACTGAATCAGGGAGTTAAAACCTTTAATATATTTATAACTAATTGAATAAGGATATGGAGATAACAAACAGTATTCAATCTCAAAGTCCATTAAACAATACAAAATAGGAGCAGAGCAAACACGGACCTCCGAAACATCAGAGGTGGGATCAGGTGCCTTGGAGGAGTGAGCATCCCTTGCTGACCGGTCACAACCGCCGTGTGCTTCTTGTCATGATCAGGGAATAACGGAAAATTCCGTCGTCAATTCAGTGTATAAATAATGGACTAACAATTTGTATGAAAAACGTCAGTCAGCATTTTGCATTTGCTGACAAGGTCATTGTATCGACCATAGAACTTACGAAATGATGACTTTAAATGAGATTTTCTTGTTTCATCAACTTCCTTGTCAATAATTTACCTCGTTTTGAATGAATTTTTGTACAATTTCATGTCAGAAGAACTGGAAAACATCTTAAAATATGACCAATGTGGAAATTGTTTACGGTCCCGCTGAAGGCCACTTTTGTTTGTAGAAATCGGGTCTTAAAGGTGGCCAAAGAGTGAAGGGCATGTAATTATATGCTGATGATATCTATGAATCCAAACAACATCAAAATCCCCAATTAAGTCAATTTTGGGAGAAAATTTAATCATGAAATAATGATTGATTGGTATTTGATTGATTGCTATTGCTCAATGCGAAGTCTGCAATTTTCAGCCATATTATGACAGACATAAACTAATAATCATCACTAATATTAAAATGTCATGTAAATGTGAGTTGTGTAATGTGACGTGTAAATCTGTATATTCAATATTTTACAAATAAAACAAAAAACTTCATTGTCTTTACGTTCATAATATTTTTGAAGGTAGTTTTAAACATGGTAATAGGTTACTTAATTACTTTCTCATGGTATAATGGATTATTGCGTGTTTTTCATATTGAAACACTTTCTTAGGAAATATGTTCATGAGTACAAGAGTATACGTTTAGTCATATTTAAAAAAAATCGACAATTTTAGCTTTTCAATCAAAATAAAGTTCACTTGTAAATGATTCAGAATTCTAACACCAGTGTCAATTCGATCAGGTCTTTTATATTATGTTTAAGCCTTTGGATAAAGGGTATAAAATTTTGTGAAAGAAGTGAAAGTCACGGGTCTTTCGGATATGACCTTAAAAACGTAGGACCCGTGTCACGGTAGGCATTGGCACGATAAAGAACCCTCACTGCTCAATGGCCCTGAGTGCCGAGTATAGGTCTAAATTTGAAGCCCTTCACCGGCATACGGTGACGTCTCCATATGAGTGAAAAATTCTCAAGAGGGACGTTAAACAATATACAATCAATCAATCAATCAATCAAACATGTTGCATTATGTTCTCAAGGAAGGTTGTACATTATCCCGCGCAAGAAGGAAATGTCTATATATTCTAAAGCTCATTTTAGAAAAAGGTGAGCTTACAAAGGATGACCTGAATACATTTAACATTGCACATTTAATGGCAAAATATCTGATAACTATACCCTGTATTGTAATATAAAATCAGTAAGTATTGAAACGAAGCACTGTGTTATACAGCAAAAGGTGAAAACGACCCATTCTACTATTTTCGTTATTGAATGGGGTTTATTTAATAAGTGAATTGGGTTTAGTTTTAAGGCAAAGAACAATAACTCTTGAATCTAGTATTACTTTATCATACATCAAAGCTTTAAATTGCAGCAAGAGATTTAAATTTAAAAATAAAAAATTATTTAATTCAACATAATTTACGTGCCTACATAAAATTATTTTTAAAACTTTAGAAAGAATTAGTACGAACAAATATATAATTCTTAGAAAATGCCTAAAACTAGAAGTATAAATTGCCGATTTATACATGTTCATTCTTTAACGAAACCAATATTTCTTTATGAGCCTCAGAGACTGACACATCTGTTTCATACTTGGATATTTTACTTGAAAAAGACATTAATGGTAACCTACCAATCAAGTTATATGATCAACGTGACGACTTTAGATTTTCTATCGTCGACTTCCCTTACTTATGCACCAATATATACACAGGATATGCAAGTGATGAAGGTATATCTCAGTTAATTCGATACGCAAGAGTATGCTCTACGTATGAACAATTTCTAAAACGGGCCAAATTATTGACAAGCAAGTTGTTGAAGCAAGAAAATCAGCAGTCTCGTTTAAAGTCATAATTTTGTAAGTTCTATGGTCGATACAATGACCTTGTCAGCAAATACAATTTATCATTGAGTCAAATGCTGACTGACGTTTTTCATACCAATGGTTAGTCCATTATTTATACACTGAATTGACGACGGATTTTCCCGTAATTTTGCGGTCATGACAATGACCACACAGCGGGTATGACTGGTGAGCAGGTGATGCTCACTCCTCCATGACACCTGATCCTACCTCTGATGTTTCGGAGGTCTGTGTTTGCTCTGCTCCTATATTTTATACTGTTTTATGGATTTTGATATTGAATACTGTTCGTTACCACCATATCATTCCTCATTATCATTTGACTTCTTGTTTACTCTCAAATATTGTCACAAGGCCTAGATTTCCCTTGATAAGTAATTCAGAATAGAAAAGAAAACTTACAGACTGAGGAAAATAAGAAGTTTAAATTCATTTATAGCCCAAATCAATAACTTCTTTAGAGTGCGTCGATATGGTAACTGCCACAATACTTTATTAGAAAATTCTTGCTACCTACTATATTTATGCGATTTTTCAAACCGTTTGACTGGTCAACATTATAATACCATTGTTTCAACCACTATTGAAATAACGACCACTATTGAAATAATTATATCAAATGTGGTTGAGAGTGCATTTCAATAACAAACATAGTTAGTAACCACTATTGAAATACGACCACTATTGAAATAATTATTTCAATAGTGGTTGAGATTTATTTCAAGAATTGACAATATTCTTTTTTTTTCATTTCACTTGCATAATGCTCAAGTATTGAAAGAAAAGTTTCATCGTGTAATTTTTAATTTTTTATCCAAAATTTCACAAAAAATTGGATGTGGGGTGATAAATATATAGATTAATAATTAAAGTGTATAAATTAATAAGGGTGGTTTTGGTGAGGCAAAAATTTTGAACAAAACAGAAGGTTTACAATTTCTTTATATTCTAGAAATTTCTTATATACATCATTTTCAATGAAATCAGACCAAAAAATATATACCAATCCAGGCATCCATATTTTGTTTGTATTATCTTTCCTCAAATGATCATAGATTTAGATAGCTATTAAATTTATAATTTCAAAAGAGATTTAAATAATTATTTTGATAGTTGCTGATAATACCTCATACCTAAAACCATAATTTAATCCACATTGAAATCTTTATTTCAAGAGTGAACATTATTTCAATAGTGGTTGCAATTTAACCTATGTTTGTTGTTGAAATGAATCTCACCCTCTATTGAAATAATTATTTCAAATGTGGTCGTATTTCAATAGTGGTTACTAACTATGTTTGCTATTGAAATGCACTCTCAACCACTATTGCTATAATTATTTCAACAGTGGTCGTATTTCAATAGTGGTTACTAACTATGTTTGTTATTGAAATGCACTCTCAACCACTATTGATATAATTTTTTCAATAGTGGTCGTATTTCAATAGTGGTTACTAACTATGTTTGCTATTGAAATGCACTCTCAACCACTATTGATATAATTATTTCAATAGTGGTCGTTATTTCAATAGTGGTTGCAACATACCATATTGTAAAGAACAATTTATTGAAAATGAGTGATTTCACAGTATGTTCAACTCGTAGAGTGCCTTGTAGAACTGGGATTATACGACATCTAAATAAAATTAACCTTGGTGCATTCAAATAATTATTTCAAAGAAGGATTCTTTTCAAATTTATGGCATTTCAAATTAACAATTTCATAAGAAATTCAAAAAAATTAAATACCAAAGAGATGGTGTCAGTAAGATTCAATTTGATCTTTTTAGTTTAGAAGTAAGGTCAGTTAAAGGTCATTATCTTTTTTCATTGACATTTAGAATAAGAATTTAATGTTGTCAATCTACTGAGTGAAAAGTCCAGTTTCCTAAAAACTTAAACTATATGGAAACCTTGCTGAAACTTGGTGTTGAAGTTTCCTGTATAGTTTTGGCAATGTGGAAACTATATAATAGTTTCAGCAATTTTCTGTAGGGTTTCCGTATACTAAAACTCTTAGTTTTGTTTCCTAATAGTTTTCGCAAAATGGAAACCAACGTAAAATTCAATGAAATTTCAATGTAACTATACTTTTTAGTTTCAGTATGTTTCAGTTTCCGGAAACTATTGATTTCAATTCCATATAGTTTCTGCAAATTACAACCCCCCTCTCCCTTTCCTCTCCATTCATAGATGTGTTATACCTGTTACACAAAATATGTTTTTCAAGTTTGAGCTGGTTGCTACTGACACGCATCCCACTAAACAAAATCTGAAGTCGCCATCGATTTCTGAAAATATTGTACATTCAAATGTTTGAAACAGTACATGTTTTGATCACAGCAATAAAACGTTTTATTTGACACTGTGATGTATGTTACTAATGCAACACTTTTTGTAACCGGTACTTCATTGTAACTGATCAAAATTTGTCCGTTGTCTGTCGTCGTTGTAAACATTTTACATTTTCATCTTCTTCTCAAGAACCACTGGGCCAATTTCAACCAAACTTGGCACAAAGTATCCTTGGGTAGAGGGAATTCAGGTTTGTTCAAATGAAGGACCGAGCCCTATTCCAAGGGGAAATAATTATGACTTAATGAAAAATTAATGGCATTTTAAAAAAATCTTCTCCAGATCACTGGGTCAGGAAAAATTAAACTCAAGTGGAAGCAGTTTAAGGTAGTGTTGATTCAGGTTTGTTCGAATTATGACCCCCAGAGGTAGGGCGGGGCCACAATGGCTGATCAAAGTTTAACATAGAAATATATAGGAAAAAACTTTAAAAATCTTCTTCTCCAAAACCACTGGGCCAAGAAAGATGAAACTCATGTGGAAGCTTATGACCCCCGGGGGTAGGGCGGGGCCAAAATGGCTGATCAAAAGTAATTGTATCAATAGACAATAATATAATTAAATAAAATATCATTAATAAGAAACTTGAATTGCCCTGCATCTACTGATTCTAAAACGTCAAGAGGCCCTCAAATCTGTTATATCTAATTTTAATGTGTATTAATCAAAATTTGAAAATAAATGTGTGAATATATCTTGTACAAATAACTTAAATAAATTTTTAGTGAACGAACATGACTTGTATTTTGTACTATTTGATGTGCAATTTTGTGCAATTTTGTTAATATTTATAGCCTTCTAAAGACTGATAAAGGCTTTGTTAACCTGTATATCGATCATATCCCATTTGCACTTTGTAGGTGATTGCAAATACAAGTAGTATCAGATTACAATTTCACACTTGCTGTATACTTTAATTATCACCAATATGAGGGTTGTCTTATATCTTATATTATAACATTGCTGTGACGTCATGCCTTTGTTCTTGCAGTCTAAAATTTACCTGTAGCCGTCCGATAATAATAATTACCAGTCGGATAATATATAATCGGACAGCAATGATAACAAAATCGGACGATGTTTTAAAAACAAAAAGAAGAGTGAAATTAAAGTTAAATACATGTATGTCTAGAAACCTAAAAAATGTTAGAAAAAATAGGTTAAGTAAACGCAAGGAAATTAAGCTGCTACAAAATAACAAGTCCATGAAGAAAAATATCGAGTTTAAACTTTCGTCAACATTAATAGTTTCCACTTTAAATAAGCGAATTTAAATCCATTTCTGAAAAATAGAAAAAAAAAAATAGAAAAAAAAGAGTCTGCGCGAGCAATGTCGTTATATAACATAAAAAGGTTGCTCCTCATGAGCAATGCATATCATTTGTGAGCTTGTGATAAAAGATACCAGAGTCTGACACTTCTGTTTCATACTTGGATATTTTATTTGAAAAAGACGTTAATGGTAATCTAACAACCAAGCTTTATGATAAACGTGATTACTTTAACTTTTCTGTCGTCAATTTCCCTTACTTATGCAACAATATACCTTCATCACCTGCATACAGAGTATAGATATCTCTACAAGTGAAATAATAATTAAAATGAACTACATGTACATGTAATTGTTGTTGGTGTAGATTATAAGGCATCTAGCACATATTTCAAAATGTTCATTAGGTATGTCTTTAAAGGTCCATAAAAATGAATTAAATAATTGGCATTTGATTTTGGATTTACTTTGCATTAATTGATTTCCTTCTTTTATTCAAATACTAAAGTTCTAAAATAATGCATTTTGCAAAACCGCCTAAATCAACGGCTATCAAAATGTTTATGTTTTACTGCTATTAACTTTGTAAATAAGTTCAATTTTTTCATCGCTTAATACGGTATCATCACTAAAAATGTGCCTCCTATTAATTATTTACAATACATTTTATATACCGTATTTCATATCTTGTTTATATTATTTAACTTAATAATTTTCTGACTTTTTTGATACATAGCGCACATCAATGATCGAGATCAGTTCATTTTATATAATAAAAAATATGAAATATATAATGAGCAGTGAAAAAAGAAGTGAAAGATTATAAAAAAACTACTCATTATTATGTATTCAAAACAAACTTTTATTCATTACTTTTATGCTTGTTATTAATAAGCAATCAAAGGAATGAAAAACAGACCACCATCTGACATAACCACACACAGATAGAATGCTCCGGGTGGGAAGCATTGGATGTGGCTTCTCTCATTGCTGATTGGACATAAGTTTTAACATGCCATAGGGGAATAAAAAAATAAAAAAGTGAACTTTTTTCCCAATGAATTATAATTTCAGGTATTTATTTTTACCATTGTAATTATAAAAGTAATCAAAAGTTTAATAAAAAGCATATCAACGAATCAAAACAAGATAGGATATCAATCAGGATGCACATTTCCTTACTTTACTTTCAACAAAGCATATACTTACATGTACACATCCATCAACATGTAAACACAAAAAACACACCCTCTCTCTAACACATACGCCCAACTCAAGGACTAACTTATTTCTAACTTGAAAGATAGTAATAAGGGATTTTCACGGGGGAATCATGTACCACTCAAAAGCAGGGAAATAAGATAAGTTAACCAAAATGAATGACATAAAATAAAAAAGAGTTTGAAAAATGACGATGCAAAAACAAGATAAGAAGAGTGATAACTCTAATAGATATTAAAGTGTACACAAAAGAACCTGTACACAGGGCAAATATATGGATCCCTGGGATCACTAGAAATGGGACCAGGTGTATAAGAGGTTGTAAAACGTCTTTCTCTCTAACAAAATATTGAATACGGTAAATGAATATGAAATATTTTCTATGTTTATTACTTGTCGAGTCACCAATTTGAATCAAGACTGAAACTTAAAAGATGTAAATTTATTTCAATATCATATTTGAGTAGGTGTCTAACAAAACATTTCTTACAACTTAATTTTAGAAAACAGATGCTGTTGATAAATAGACTGAAATATATTTTATTTTTAACTTTATTTTATAAACAGGTGTTAACTACAGTGAACCTTCCGATATCCGGACCCCAGATATCCGGACGCTTCAGGATCCAGACGACTTTTCATCGGAACGAAATTTGTAAATGTAATCTTGTCTTGTTTAACTGGTGATTTAGGTATCCGGACACATCACATATTCGGGCAAATTGACTGGGAACCAAAACATCCGGATAAAGGAGGCTCTACTGTATATTGATTTTTTTTTTACAAATGTGAAGGAGATACAATTACTAACGATTGAGATGAAAAAAGTTTTCAAAGGTGCTATGGATTCTTTGTGTAACAGGTTTTATTGAAATTTTTCTTTTACATAAAATTGCATGTGAATTTTCTGTCTTACTCTTAATGATTTTATATGTCGAATAATTCATTATGGGATAATAGAGTTCAAATGTTGTACTGAAAGGTCTGGTGTCTTAGGTATGAAGTCTTCTTGACCACGAGAGCTCGGGGAAAAACAATGTGAGGAAATAACTTTATTTGGAGAACGATATGTTTGGTCCGCCTATCTTCAGAAGGGTATAAGAAATTGTTATCTGTAGTTTCTTTTTGGTTAATTATTACTCTATTCTCCATCACACACATTTCCTGGCAATGGACTGAGAAATGAAAGTTAATGCAAAACTACCAGCTAATGTAGAGAAAAACACATATAAAAAACAGAATCAAATAAAATCAACAATTGAAATTGAGAAATTGCAAGAATTTATGAGGTGCAAATAAAAAACTGTGATCTATAGAAAAATCTATAAACACGTGGTTTGTAAAGAATGAAAGAGTAAAATTTTGGAATCCGCTGGTTTGTTTAAAAAAAATATGTCCTGTCCCGTAACAAAACTATCAAACAAGCAATATTTAAAACATTATTAACAAATCCTACACCAATAATTCCATGGAAGCTATAACAGATTTGTTTCTTTCACGTTCCATTTCTGTTTGACGTCTGTATCTGAGCAAATAGCAGAGTCGATTCCGTGTAACAGTGTCCTTGAAATAAACACATGAAAGTTAACTTTGCTTTGAGTTTTCAACAACTCAACAGAAAATAGGCGAGTAACGTAATATTGTGAAGCTCAAAGATTTTTCAAATATTGGGAACCGGAAAACCAAATATATATCTATAAAGAGTTGTAATAAATTTACCTATGGTCAAGTCGAGGTTCTGTCATCCTAAATGTAAGCAATAAGGTTTTACTTCATTAATATTTTCGCTCTTCATTTTGCTCTTCATTTCATTGGCTCAAACAATGACCTTGCTTGATGCCTACCTTTTTAAAAAGAGGGGCCAATACACTATAGGTATAAAAAAAATCAAGATTTCATTTCATTAAAACCTGAGTTTGGGAAACACTGATTCCGGTGTAAGGGGGTACATGTATCTGACAAATGTTTTTTTTTTCAAATACATGCTTTCATTCTAAGGTCAAAATAAAAAAAAAGAAATGCTGTATTACAGAGTAGGGACATGTCTCAATGAATATACATATCTATTACCAAGAAATTGGTAAAATTTTTAAAAGTTGTTCAAAGTCTGCGATTTGAGCCAAATACTCACACATATTAGTACTTGTTCCCAGAAGAAGGACATGACACTTCAAAAGTTAATGCTAAAGTTAAAATTGATAAACTATAATTATAAAAAAAATCTCGTATATATCAAACCGCCGATAAACTAAATTAGTGTCGAGACAAGTGATTTGGGGTACGTGACTGATGGGAGCCACTTTCTTAGAAAGCAAAATAATATCATCATTGTTAGAGTTATAAAAAGATATTTTAAATAATTAAATAAGCAAAAATATTTAAATATACCATTCAGTATTTCTTAAAACCCCTTTCCATTCTTTATTTGCACTTTTTTACTCTTCAATCTCCGTCTCCTTGCATTTTTATTTTGTATTGCATATCTATTGCTTGTTGATTCGAGAGGACAATCTAAGTTTGAAAAAATTTATGTCCAATGCAATTATTTGCGTAGTAATTAAATACCTGTAATCTGATGAATGCTTACGATCTTTTATCTCAACAGATTTGAATTTCTAAAATAAACAGATGTCATACTGACTTTCAAAATTTATTTTAACAAAAACAGAAAAAAAGAATAAAATATAAACTTTACAAATAAAATTTGCCTAATGAATAAAAGAAGTTGAAATCTTCAAATAAAAAGTTTTTAAGAAAAATCAATGATATCAGTAAGGTACATTATTGTTGCGTGTTTCATTCTCCGCGTCTAAGGCAGTCTCCAACACGAAAATATCGGTACACTTCCTCGGGATTCGATATTTCGATTACCACCAGTTATTCGAACGAATACATGCTGTCCTCGGCGGACATAGACAAGGGCTGTCGTTGATCAACTTTCTAATCCCTCATCACTGTCAACGATTAATTTCCCCTTTGCAGAACCGCCAACGATCAAGTCAGAATTAACCCACTCTTTGTGGTCAGTCATCAATGTCCAGGTGAATACGTAGTACCCTGAGCTATAGCTAGGACATACAAAGACACCACTGGAAGGCTTGTAACGACGTAATTTGTTGACAATACATGTAACTTGATTTAGGTTCATAAACCCTCTGCTCACTCATATAAAATGTTGCTTGAACCTTAATGATTTTCCAAAAGAAAAGTATTTTATAAGTAAAATGCAAACAATTGTAACATATCTTGCAGGGCAAAACTGGACAAAAAGACACTTCAACTTGAGGAACTTATAAAGGAATAATAGATATTTGTGTCAGTTAGAGTTATCTCTCTTATCAGAGTATCAATGAACCTTAAAAGGAACGCGTCCATGGTGATTTTTGAGATTGTGCGTTAACCTGGCATAGAAGTACGCATTGTTGGAATGTGCATATCGTTTGGATCTGATATGAATATCTGAAAAACATATCAATACAATTATTAAAACAAATTTAAACAATGTCCGGGAGGTCTGAGAGTTCCCCTCAGAAAAATATTACAACTCTGTAAAGGATTTATATAATTGCAAATAAAAAATTGAGGTATAATAAAGCAACTAGAGTAAAAGAGTCAGGTATGCAGCGATTGCTCAGCAGTACAGGAAACCGGGCGATCAAAGATCTACGGCACAGTCTGAAAATCTACACCTCCGAAAATTCATCTATTTCATTGTTTTTGCATGTCAGTGCTAACTGCACTCCCATTTAACGTTATCACAGATCTAAGAAGAAAAAACACTTAAGTATTAAAAGGTTCATAGAATACTGTAAACACACCTTTTCCCCACGAAATTATAATTTTGCGTCTGAGAGGTAGAAAATTACGCAGATTTCTTGGGTTTTCAGTGTATTATAATAAATTGCACATAAAGTACGCTGTGACGAATTGTGACAGCCAACATAATGTAAATTAATTCCACGCGACAAAAATATGTCAATCACTAATAAATACAAACTCTTAGCATCCCCATTTTTTCAAGTCTTTAAATACAACTTGTAGTATAAACAAAAGGTATTTTGTATGATTTACTTACATTTTAAATAGCATACATGTACATGTATGGAACATTCAAAACTGCCTGTATAGAACGAAAAAAAATATTTTAATCCCTTACTTTTTCAGTTAACTCGAAAAAAGCTATTTCCAGAGATAAGTTCCTGGTTTTCTTCAAAATTAAAAATAAATCTGTCGCTAATCTTTAACCGATATAAAATCTGATTTATTTGAATATATAAAAAATTAATTCCCACTTTCCCATACATTTAAGCATTTATTTTTGCTCTACAAATACTCCTGTATAATTATACCATCCCTTTTTGTATCTAAGATAGTTCGAATTTAAACGGGAAAGGTAATTAAGCAACGCAGTGATAATTTAATTTTCTTGTTTTAGACTTTGTGAATAATTAACAAGATTAGTAATAAATCTCTGGACATATTCCAGTAGAAAATAAACTCATTACGTGTAGTGATTTGTTTTTGGAAAAAGCATGCATTGCTAATTCATCTTGTACCTGTGTCATCTTGACTTGAACTCTATAAAAAGAACCTTTAAATGGGGTTCAATACAAAAAAAAATAACACAAGTCAGTGAGGTATATATATAACGGCAACCGACATCATGCACCGTTGCTTTATCTTTCTGTTTTTACAGAAAGTTGCACGGGATACCCTATTTTGCGGATTTAACGATATCGATTAAGTAAAGTCATCATGCATTTTGCAATAACATTGTTAGTAAATTCAATGATCAATTCAGTCAAATGTTGATGGGTATTTTATATACTAATTTAATTTATTTTCATACTACATCCGTAATCTCCTACTTATTTTTTTGTTATTTCTCGATCCTGACAAGGAGCACACAGTGAATTTAACCGATCAACAAATGTTCCTCACTGCTCCTTAGTTTCAGATCCTACCTGTACTGTTTAAGAAGCCAGTTTTGCCTTGCTTCTGATTTTATTTGTTTGACTTTTGAGCTTCAACACTCTTTGTTATCTCCCTATTTATGATATATTTATTTTTACAGAGTAGGTTAAAGTTATGTAAAACAAACCCCTATTAGCAGCACCCAGGCTGGCCTCATCAGAACCATGGTCCGTGGGTAACTAGACTAATCTGAAAAATGAATCCAATGACAATTTCACAGGATCCACACACACTACCAATTAAGTTCTAATTCCATAATAGTTCTATATACTGTAAACCAACTTTTATTCGCGACGACTTTATTTCGCGATTTACCGGGAGTAAAGTAGTTCGCGACGATTAATTTTTGCGACCAAGCATTTTTGGAACTGTTTTTAATAGAAAAAGAGACGGTAAGGACCCATTCGCGGCGAGAAATATTCGCGATGACGAGGATCTTGCGAATCTCGCGAAAATTTCTCGCACGAGAATAAAAGTTGGTTTACAGTAGTTTGCCTGACCAAGCTGTTTTTTGATGCATGCAAATAAATTAAATAAAATATACAATGAACAGTTTTATCTATAAGTTAGTTTGGACCAAGATAAAGTAATACATAACATATGTATTGAAGTACAGCTTCTGAATGTAAGTAAACAGCAGTGGTTTTGAAACACCAGTACGCTTTTATTGTCTTTATTTTTTTTTAAAATTGTTTCCTTATGATGAAAACATACTATACATAAACTATACATTAACTTTTTTTTAATATAATATGATTTTCTCAAAGTTCAAAACATACGATTGTTCATGTATATACCAATTAAAAATATTATTATATATTAAATGAAACGTTATATTGATCTTTTTAAAAATAAAAGCTATAAAAGTTGACTTAGAAGGTTGACCGATATAAACAAACATTCCCGCACGTATGAGTATAATCCTATTTTTAAGGACCGGTTTCAAGTACGAATATTTTAATTATCAATCTCATAAATCGATGTCATAAATACCATATGATTTCCTTTCGGTAGCATTTCCAAATTTTCAGATTAAACATCAACAACAAAACTTATCCCAGGGTTTCACATATTGAATCTTTTCTGTTGTATACTCAGAAGAGGGTGAATCTAGTTGAACTGCATTTCCTAGAGAAATATGTTGTGATTGGAATAACCTTTTTATTGTATTAAGCCCCTATCCAAACTTTGAATAAAAGGTGACCCACTAAGTCCAAGTTTCGCCTATTTCAAAATCCACACTGGGACGTTAAAAAACGTACGGATAGTCATGGACGCCAGTCTTATTAAAATCGATGTAACTACCTTATGATAATAAAAAGTTAGTCTTTAATTCATTACGTTTGCACCAAACTTGATTTTGTGTCTAAGAAAGTTTTGAAAAGTCTATCTATAAAAGTCAAAGAAAGTATACTTTTGAGTGCCTAGGCACCAGAACACTGATTGGGGCCTATTTTAATTGTTGTTGCAAATCAAAGGCTTCAAATTCGAGAAATAAATTCCTTTATTGATGCTTTACAACTTTAGCTTAGTCAAATAAGGTGTTTCAGGGCATAAAAGTTTTGGTAAACAAGATGACAAACTGTATTTTACACTGTCATTTTCAATGCAAAATTAAGAAAACCAGTCATGAATATGGGAGTTTTTATTATATTCGACAAAGGAAATGTATCTAGATTGCCTACAGTCTCTCAGAAAACGGTAATTTGTTTGTTCATGGCCTCTTCTTTAACATAATATCAAATTTAATATAGGTATCCGGTTTACTTCTCATATGATTACAATTTGAATGTCATGAAAATACCCTATTTTCTACGTAATTCTGCTAAAGCTGTTAAGTACGGGAAAAAGAAAGTTGAAATTGATTATGACGTCATACTGGATCTAGCACCAAAAGATTAATCTAAAGTCATTCACTAGATCCTGACCTTAACTGTCACATTTTTTGGAAGAAAATGTCGTTTCTACCTTCAACTATAACATGCTAACAAATATGAACAAAAGTATTGACGCAGTTAATACATGTGCCTGTATAAGAAATGGTCTTAATTACAAAAGGGCCAATTGTCTTAGTTGTATTCCACTATAAATCAAGTTGAAGTTTACCTTTAATTTATTTCATATCCATGTAAACATCGACCAATGTTTCCTTTAGTTTAACAATAATAGAAATGCAGTGTCTAGATATTGATAATCATCCAACGTCACCCCTACTAATGTGTTTGGAACCCTTTATTTTTCGGCGTTCTGCAAATTATAAAACCCGATGAGTTCAGAGTAGCTTTGGCAGTGGCTCTGGCGAGAGCTAGCGAGACTTCAGAGAGATAGGGTAAAATATTCACGGAAATGTGGCTAGGAAGTGACTAGCACGTTGAGGCATGGTAAACAGAAAAGATATGTTGCATTTCAGTATTCACTACCCTAGAATCAGCTGCATGATAATGTCTGTTGAAATGTACTTCAGTCAAACGATCTCTCTTACATTCATGCACACTTAAATAAGTATTCTCTATAATTCAATTTTCTGCAGTCATGAATTGAAATTTCTTTTTGGACAAATATTTTTTGCATGGAAACTGGGACTATATTTTTTGGCGTCAAATTCGCAAATGAGGTACCAGCATGATTTTAACTGACCAATCAGCTGCATGAGTATTGCATTATGGGTTACTACGAATACTACAGGAATTTTACGCTTGAAAAAAAAAGAAAAGTCTTATGGTAAATGAAAAGCATTTTAAAAAAATATTATTTTCATGCTCATAATGACAAACGATTCATTTCTTAAATAAACGGTGGAAGTCTGTAGGTCTCTGAAAGTCATACTGCAAAAGCGATTTGCGTCTGTATTAATTCCTTTGTTGTACTATCGGTGAATACAATTGCCAGGTGAATTCCCTGACCGAACACGTGACCACGAACGTAAACAAAGTTTTGTCCATTTAAATGCATAAGAGATGCTGCTCGTGTTCCTTACCCTTGAAGTACTGTTGTTCTGAACTAGACACATACTACATTTTATTAAACATTTTCTTTTCAGTTAACAACAGATTAAAAACGCCCGTAATATTTTGAAGCCCATTGACATGATCCTAGATTGACCTGAACCACGAGTTCGAAGTTAAATGTAAACACGTATTTGGCGTAAACGTTGCTATTCTTTCAACGATTGGTCAGTCGCTCGTGGTAAGATCCTCTGTGCGCATTTATAACAATAGCCATATAAGGCAAACAAAGGTTTGTCAGTGTAGATGATAATAAACATTTTTTTACCAGCAAATCGGTCACTAGTGAGTTCTAATTTTCGCCGAAAAGTATAAGATATATTGTTGTTTGAATACCCCTCTTTTAACCACCTTCTTTCTTTTGAAAATCATGAAAGTCTTTCAGAAAGGTCTGGGAACATTTATTACAGGACATGTTTTCAAAGAAACAGGCTATAGCAATATCATGTTTACTGCCAATTTTATTTATAAAACCGGTTCTACCCTATAACCTTTGAATAGATCAACCTAAACCACGTGTCTTGAATTTAAATCACAATAACATTAGTAGGGGTGAACGTTTTTATGTTTTTCTTCACCCTACAAGATTTTTAATATGTGTTTATATTTATAAATTTTCTGCTCGTTGCCTTAGAGACCGTAGGAGCCACTGCCAACCAATAAGACATTTAATTTTCCTTTCAGATTTTATCCTACGATTGCTTTTTTTTATTTATATGTGTGTGACTTTATAAGATTAAAGAAAAATTATTTGATATGTATTTGTATATATGTATATCGAAAAAAGCTTCAAAATAAAACATTTGAAAAAAAAAAATTCAAAAATTGCATATAATATTTTATAACTTTAAATAATTTTTTTTTTTAAATTAAAGCAGCTGTCAGTGATAACAATTATATCATTTCTGCTCTTCTGAGAAATTATCTCTTTGTTTTGGTACAATATTCCACCACCCCTTGAGTCAGATACTCTTCAGTTTTACACCTGATGTTCTGGAGCACAAGGTAGCATAATATGCATAATATTGACTTAAATAAATGCAACTTGGACGACATTAATTCAAAATGTTAAGTGTACAAGAGAAAAAAAACCGTGGTAATAATAGATAAAAAGCTCCTTTTTTGCTTTCAAATTCATTTTAACATAAAAATTCATCCATAATTATGTGTCATTGAAAAACAAATTGATGAAAGAGTTGTATATTTCAAAATTAGTTTATTGATTTTTCTTTGATCATTACAAATGTCCCCAAACAGACACCTCTGCCGGGTCTAAGTTTGTCTCCGATCCTTCGACGACCTGTATATGTACATATCGGCCAGTTGTATTAGAAGGGCACCATACAGAAAACTTTTCACCAACGTTTGCAGGTCCACCGAAATGACCACAAAAGACCATCGAGTCAGAACACGGTTCTTTGCCCACTTTGACGTTTATCCTTCGAAGTCGTCCACCTGTGTTTTATTAGGTAAAAAGTACAATACGTTCATAGAATGAAAAAAAAACAAGGTTGAAGGGGAAAACATCTCATAAATTTGTATTTCACTGTCAGTTTCCTTGAATTAACATTTTAGATACAAAAATTGGAAGAAATGCTATTTGAATTTTGAATGGACCAGAATAGATTTCAAAATCAAATTCTAATGCAATTGTTTTGTAAAGCACTTTTTGATTGGCTAATGCACTGATGTTTGAAGCAGTAAAACGAGCATTAAGGAGCGTGAAAGCTTTTTCGTTGTGACTTCATAATAGAGCGATGCAAAAACACAATGCTCCGTGACGTAACAAAATTCAACAAAATAAGACGTAAACAATATACAAAATGCATGGATTGCATTACAATTGGAATGGGAATAACTGATATTCTAATAAAGTATTTGCGACCGTTAATACTGATTTAACGGTCGCAAACATCCGTTTTACCGGCTCCGCTTACGCAGTTTGCGACCGTTAAATCAGCATTAACCGTCGAAAATACCAAATACCAAATTAAAAGATATTTATTCCTTAAATATAAATGATTGTTTTTTATTTTTAAAATGATGTTTAAGAAATGGTAAGACTTTATAAAAGTTTACTGCTTTCAATAGGTGGTACATTTTATTATTTAAAGTTTTTATAGATTACTATCAAACATATAGGTTGCATGTTTATGGTAAGTTAAACAATTCTAATGTGTTAAATCGTGCGTAGTAGGCATGTTCTGTTTTAATGTACACATTACTTATATAGGGCATGAAATTATCGTGACGAAAAGGAACCGTCAAGCTCGATGTTTCAATGTCTTGAATCATGTCTCACTGTCATGCAGTATATCTCACTTCTTTAAAAACCTTTTTTCACGTGTGAGATATTTTTGCAAGGTAAACTAGAGATTGCCTTGATGTTATGATAATAAAATAAAAATAAAAATTATGAAAATTTTAAGCATAGAGCAGAAGACTTTAACGATGATCAGAATTTCATTCTAAGGAAAATTTTCTATTATCCTCAACTTTTTGTACATTAGATTTCTTGATAAAAATGTTCTCAAAATTGTCATTAATTAATTAACGATTAGAGAGTTTTATACATAAATTGTTGATTACTTACCACAGCAATCCGGTCTGGTGAAGATTTCTATTTCGTGAACTCCATAGTTCTTCCCTAGATCAATCCTAAGCCATGGGAATCTTTTTTGCTGGTATGAGAGAAGTCTGTAAGAAGGCCATTGATAGCATTCGATGCTGGATATAATTCAGAATTATATCTGGAACTTTGATTCGCAGACTTTCCATACGCCACATTACTATTGTGATGCAGGTGGTCATCTGCAGCAGCATCAGCGAAGCAGACGACCAGAAGGAAAACAAGCGTCGGAAAACCCGGTTCATACATGAAATTTAGTAACATCTCGAAAATATTCTCTAAATGCAAATGTGTTTGATCGTGATGCAAAGGATAAACAAAAAAACATTGAATTTACACAAGATTTATTTTTCTGTGAATTTTTTATCTTTTAGTTTTCAGTGATCAATTGTAAAATATTAGAATTTAGTTCTTCTTACACATTTTTTTTCATCATTTGAGTCATTCGAATTCATATCCGTAAGTACACTGCAATAGTGTATACTTTCCGTCTAGTTGTCCTATATGGTAGACTTTCCTAGGGGCTTTGGAAAAATAACATAAAGTAGTCAACTGAACAAAAAAATGAGATGGCTCAAGTTATATAAAAATGAAAATAGATTGGTAATAAAAGTTGTGTCCATAATTGGTAATAAAAGTTGTGTCCATAATAATTATGCTTCATAATTTTGCTATCAATTTCTATACTTTTTTGACGCATAACATAATATTCTAATTTTTATCTGATTATTATTCTGTCCGAGACAATTAGAGAAAACCGGAACTTGACACGAGTACAACATATTCAAAATATTGCTGTAATATTTTTAAACAATTTATTAAATAAATGGGATCGATACATTTAGTAAAATCAGAATTATAATGATCCTTTTTTAACAAGAAGAATAGGGTAAAATATCAAGAAAGTTTTCATTGGAATCTTTACTTTGAAATGAATTATGAATGCTGAGTAACCGTCTAAAAGGTATTACACAATTCATTGGTTTCTCCATTAAAACCTTTTGATAAAATTTATATTCATGCATAACTGTTGAATGTGCGTGAAGTATAAAACTATTTTAATGCTTCTATAATCACAGATTCAGCAGTAAATTGTTTTTGCCTGTCCGATTCTCTATCTGTCTAGGTGTGTGTCTGTTTGCAAACTTTATCCTTTACTATAACTTAAATTCATTCGGGAATGGTTTTCATATTTGATATGGGTATTCCTTGTGAAAAGACCTTTCATGGCACCTGACTCCACCTCTGATGTTAAGGAGGTCTGTGTTTGCTCTGCTCCTATTGTGTATTGTTTTATGGACTTTGATATTGAATACTGTTCGTTATCTCAATATTCTTCCTTCATTGGGAACCAATTTGTTGACCTCTTGAGGTTACCAGTAGGCATGATTCACTTTTGAAAAAAAATGATAATCCTTCAGCACTAATTTTGGAAGTTACATGTCCTTTTCCTGGATATAAGTACTTGTGTATTTATGTATTTGGTCCGAATCTTTTTAAAATTATTACCGTTGACTAAAGCTTTTAAATATGGAGGGTAATTGTGTTAAAAAATCCAGACTTGAAAGTTCGTAAATCATGCATGTATCTTTTCAGCTTGTTAAGGGGGATGTACACTCTACCAAACTAGCCCAAAGTTACTCAAAGTGCAAATGCACTCATTACCTACTGTTAGAGATCAAAATTAGTAAATAAATAAGTTTATTTTGTTTTAATTAGGAGGAAATTATTCATGTTAGAACTGCACAGCTACAGCATTCACGAGATGAAAAATGCTTTGAAAATGATATCAGTACGATTCACTGATAATATGGCTACATCTATTTGTTTCGCTTTTTCTTGTCATTATCCTCAATTCTTGAAAATTTGATTTTTCATATGGGGGTCTTCCTGAGGTCATGTATTTATTTCTTTCACCTTTCCTCTGTCACACAGAGTTCAATTAACATTGATTTTAGAATAAATGCGACCATAACAACATCAAGACAAGAAATTACTAAGTAATAATCCTTAGGTTATATAACTTACTACTTTAATTTGTTGCATCGCATCGTCTGATTAATGAAAAAAACGCTATATTTACCCCACTCCAGCAAATCGGGAAAAACTGTTCTATTTATAGCTCGAATTTCCTAGATCATATTATTCCACTTAACACTTGTTTGGCATGTGAATATATCTGCTGTGGATAGATGCGTTTATTACCATCATTATATTAAATTTTTCATTGAACAAGTCTTGATAATTTGTTAGTTTCTTTAAAACTCAAGAAAAAAGATAATAAATGTCCAAAACATATGTGATTACGGCAGGTCTTTTCTTCTGTGCCGATAGAAGTTATTTTCAAAAGGGGCTCTGCAAGGAGGATGCTTAGCTTTTAATTTGAAAATGTTAAACAATATGCGGTGCATGAAAAACAAATTGTAGTATACACCTATTTACTGGCTATGAGGACAATAGCAAGTTTATCGTCCCCCAAGACAGCAAACTATTTCCCGAGGCGCAGCCGAGGTGTTTTATTATACCGATGCTGACATAACTTTTGTTAACTTTTAGGAGTCCAGGGTACACACAGTTATGATATTCCATATTATACCGGTTCTGACTTAACTTTTGTTACGTCATAATATATACGCGTCACAATCCATGTAAAATCAGAAGTTTTTCAGAGATGAAAAGCGAGGGAAATTGAATGCTGCCGTTGAATAGTTTGAGGACTATTCACCATGGGCAAATAGCACAAAAACTATTTCATGGTAGAGACTGTTTAGAAAAAATAGCATGTTTATTCGTCTTATTTTATATAGAAAAAATAAACAGAGGTTTAATAATTACATATATTACATTTGAAAAAAGTTGGTACATATGTCTATTTTGTTTAGCAATTAGATAGAAAAAATAGTCAATTATAGGATTTCTTTCAGGCACCTCACATAAATAGCTAGATTGTTTGGAAAAAAACACATCATGTCTCATTATGTTGCCAAAGTTGTAAGCTCTTATTAACATACGAAGTTTGATAAAATATATTAAGTTCTTTCTTTGAAAATTAGAAGAAAGCACAATGTTAGCAAAGAAAGGTCCATTGCATATGCTATATCTATCATCGCAAAAAAAAAAAAAAAAAACGATAGGCTAA
>PRKT01000685.1:47629-64004 GCA_003671525.1 Saccostrea glomerata
TAAATCCTATGTTTGTTTTTCAAAAAAATGCCAAAGCTTCAGAAATTTTGAAAAGTATGTGATGGAACATGTACTAGCCTTATATTGTTAAGACCATATTTTATAAAAATATTTTGTTGTCCTCTCTCCCGACCTCCTGCCAAGAAAGAGTCCGACTTAATTTTTTTTTACATCCAATTACAAGATATTTTTTTTCATTTTCTTCCGTCAACAAATATGTTTAAAATTTAAGGAAATTTTTTTCTCACCTATTAAATTGTTCCATGAGTTGGGAGGACCACTAAACGTAATTTTAAAGATGGTCTAAAATATTTAATTATATTGGTTTTTTTTTCTTTTCTCTGTAAAATTGTTATTTTGACAATATAGAAAAAGTTTTTTTTTCATTCTGTAAATCGCCTAACTCACTCTGAATGATTTAATTCCTTTTCAAATGGTGCTCCGATGTGATGAAAATTTTAAATGTTTATTTGACACAGTATACTAGTAGGTACTATAAGGTCATTTATATTGATTTTATGTGTCTAAATTTCTTTGTGTTTCATTGGTGATAATTAAGATTCTGATAGATAAAATAAGTTATCTGAGACAGACTTACAAACTCTGTTTTCAACTTTGACGGTGCTCAATTTTCCTTACCTGGAATCAAAGAGTTTAATATATTTTTTTATATCAATACGTACACCATTTAACAACTGTTCGATGATAATGCTAATTACTTTAAGTCACACTATAAAACATTATGTTCATTTTATATTTGAAACATTTTGCAACTGTAATTCTCTTCTACTTTTTAAGATCATTATGTACTTTCATATTAACGTAGAACCTACGTCGTATGACATCATAACTAGTGAATGTTTTTAGCCTGTGCTAGATCCATTATGACGTCATAATTAATTCAATGTCATTTCCCGTACTTTTCAGCTTTAGTATAGAAATGGTAGAAAAAACTGCATTTTGAAATTAACAGTGTCAGAATTCAATTTAAAAACTTAAGCATGCCGAAATAATCTTAATTATTCGATTTATATAAATATTTTTAATATAATTCTTAAAGACAATATATCTCTTGAATTAGAGAAACCTGTAGGCACCTTTCATTTAATAGATCTTGACCTTAATTAAGTTGACAAATCAAAGACCATATCGTGTGATGAAATTGCCATGTATACAACAAACTGTAATAATATAAATGGTATGTAACTATTTTGAAGGAATGCAAAAATCTTCTTTAAAAATCGTCAGATGCCAACTACCGGTAAATAATGAAATGTGTCTAAGTCAAAGATTTACCTGTTGTAGATTGTGTGTATACATATTTTGTGATATCTATCATAAAATGTTGTGCTTTCCTATTCATAATTATTTGTTACTTATTCTTATTCTTGGAGTTTTATTACAGTTTCTCTATTAAATATGATCTTTTAAATTAAAAGTACATTTTTTATAAACATTTTGAAGCTGAAAGTAACCCCAAACAGTCATTTAATAATAAAATCCGTGTAAGTGCAAAAAGGTCAAGAATATTAGTATCGGTAAATAACCTATCTCTCATTCGTTAGAGGGGAAAGGTATATATTTTAATTACTATTTGTAATCATTTGGGTATGTTCTTTATTATATTTAAGATTGAAAACATTGTGACAAAGACTTCTGATAGATAATTACAAATGTAGGTCGGAAAATTGACTGAAAATAAATTGAGTTCATTTGCCTATAGTTTTGAAAATGTGGACTTATCTTTTAAGCCAATTGAATACAAAAGAATTTATTCTTGAGAAATATTGTTTAATACTGTTCAGTTAATAAACAATTATATCAACGATGTTTAAAGAAGCAATTCTGGAATTTGTTGTCTTCTTTGCATGACAAGTACCCCTAAAATGACTGAAATTGTGAAGTCGAAGTATGTATTTATCATTCCATGTTTAACTGGCTGCACCACATTTAATAACAAGGAAACATGTCATGTGCTTTTAACTGATTGATGAGCAAGTGCTAATTTATCATTATGAAAAATTTAAAAATCTTGTGACAAAGACTTCTCCGACATAGGTTCTACCTTAAGAAGAGGTCTGGAAAACATAATTCTGTGCTATCCTTGAACTTCTTTCATGGTTCTTATTTTGAAGAAAACGGTACCTTGTTTCGAACTTGAAATTACCATTTGAAAGTGCAAAATTTAGACATTTTCTCAACAAATGATTGTAGAGAGAACACTAATGCACACGTTGTATATTTTTGGGAATTTTTAAGGCACTGCTCAATTCTGCAGCTGCGCAGTTCTAAGTAGCATATCAATTTGAAAGCATTTTTCTGCAAAAAGTATAGATTATATATGCACAACATGCATTCAGTTATGCATATTTATAGTATCTTCATCATAAGGACTTAAAATTTGATCAAAATATGTTTTTTAGCCATTTATTTCACTTTATTTCTGTTAGTACTTCAAATATTACGTCCGAAATCTAAATACATAATAATAAAACAATTTAAAGGTACATTTGAAAAAATTGTTGAAAAATATCGCAAATTTCAGAAAATCAATGAGTTAAATTTTTGAATCCGCATGCTTTTGCTTCAATTTTTTTGTCGTGCGCCGTACCTCTCCATCAACGATATCAACATACCGATAATTTAAGTAGATTTTTTTTTAAATACAAAAATTTTGCCCAAAATTTATTGGAATCTTTTAGATACATATTTCTGTGAAATTTTATAACTATATGACGTCTGTAAGAGTAAATAAGAGCACAGTCCGGGTAATTTTTAAACGGCCCTCGTATTTTAGCCATTTGAAGAAATGTTCACATTTTGTTCTTATTGCACTAAAGGTGGCCGGACATCCCCCTTAATCAAAACTTGTAATCGTATCAGTTTCATATTCTATATATACGAGTATAAGTAGGTAATTCAGATATTCAAACATGTAGATCCGAATGTACAACTGTGCATGTTTTCTATGTGTTCATATTATAAATGTGTGTATCTTTGATGTTGTAAACTTTGTTTTCCGGAACTTTTATTTCGAGCTCTGAATGAAATACAAAAACAGTTCACATCTCTAAAAATGTCAAGTCTATTCATTTGTCGAATTTTGATTATGAGAAACTATGGAGGGGAATAAGTGCCACAATTCTTTTCTAAAATTCTTATCTGTTTTTCATATTAAAACTTTTTAAGTTTACCACATTAGATAAATTCCAACGACTTCATTTTTTTTAATTTTTTATATCTAAACTAAATAAACTAGTTATACTCGAATTTTTGGAATCTTTCTTTAACTTTTTAGTACCTTTTACGGTTGATGCATTTATTGAGACATTTGATTATTTCTTTGTTTGACAACAGTTTTATATCTTGATGTTTTAATTGGATGGCACCTTATCCACCTCCGATGATTTGGAGGCCTTTGATTGCTCCGCTCCTATTTTGTAATGTTTAATGGACTTGTGAGCTCAGATACTGCTCGTTATATCCGCATTTCATTAAAAACTTTAATCATTATATTTGAACCATTTCTCGGTAATCAGTATTTCATAAAAACATATCGTAAGTACTATTTTTCTATGTAATGAAATTTCAGGTCCTGATAGCATATGATTCCTGATGTCATTAAGCAAGGACTTTTGTTCTTTCAGCAAACTCTAGACGTACTTATTCTACGGGGTCATAATTCCACGGAATCTCAATTACTGTTTAATCCGCGGGTAAAACATTAGGCGGATTTTCTAGATTGTCACTAAAGTCGTCACATTATATGAAGTGCGCTTAGACAAATCATGGTTATTTTGAAATATAGAAACGTTTGGCTAATATTATTTAATTGTTTTTTTTTCATTTGAGGTAGAGTCTATGTCAGTAAAGTCTTTGTCACAAAATTCTTAAACTTTTCAAGTTGATAAATTAGCACCTGCTTATCAATCAATCAAAAGCTAATGGCAGGTTTACTTGTTATTAAATGGAGTGTAGCCTGTGAAACTTGGAATTGTATTTATATACTGCGACTACACACTTTCGTTCATTCTGGAAGTACTTATTAAGAGAATGTAAAATATCACAAAAATATTTCTTCGAACAGTTTATAGGCTTTATAGACTTAATTAAGTGAACAACATTAAGTAATTTTACCCAAGGAAAAGTCTTTCCTTATTTAACTGACATAAAAGATGTCCACATAAAAGTCTACATTTCGTCATAAGATAATATTTTTCACAAATTATACGGATACTTTTATATCTTATATATATTTATGACATATGGGATTGATTTATTACAAGTAGTATGGTACTATAAAGTATAATAAATAAAAGTTTTAATCCATAACAGAGAGATTTATTGTCCCCGCTTGAAAATCGGGGAATATTAATTTGGGTCTGTCCAGCTGTCCGTCCGTCCGTCCGTCTGTCCGTCATTCTGTCTGTCTGTTATGCTTTCGTTACCACACGATTTCTTGAGAACCCTTTGGTCGCCCGCGTGGCGCAGTGGTTAGAGCGTCTGCTCTAGAGTCGCGAAGTAAAGAGTCAATCCTTACGTCGCGGGTTCAAATCCCAATGTGGGACGTGGAGACCGGTCCTTCGGATGAGCCCGTATAAACCGAGACCCCGTTTCGCAGTAGGTGCTGGCACGAAAAAGATCCCTCACTGCTCAAAGGCCCTGAGTGCCGAGCATAGGTCAAAATTTGTAGCCCTCCACTGGCAAGTGGTGGTGTCTCCATATGAGTGAAAAATTCTCGAGAGGGATGTTAAACAATATAAAATTAATCAATCAATTGAGAACCCTTTGAGCTTTCGTAATGAAATTTTGCATAGCAACTTCCTATGGACTAAAGAAGAACCCTATTGATTAAGATATCAAAAGGTTAAAGGTCAAAGGTCAAGGTAATAAGTTCGCAAATACTGTCTGTTTTAACACTGTCGTATTCTTTCCTTTCGATTTCTTTCCGGGCGATATTTCACGATGATTTTGAGCTTTTGCTGTGTAATTTAACACCAAAACTCCCTAGGACCTCTCTCATCCCTATCAAAGTGTCGCGCTCCGTTTGTTTTATTAGTATTCATTGTATAACATGTCGCTTTTTTAGTACAGGGGCATGAGGAGAGTTATTACGTATACAACAGGCTCTCAGCGGACTTTATATTTTTATTACATCTATCAGAACTGTTTAATAAAGGTTAAATTGGACACCATGCATTGTGTAAAATTTTGACAATATCAAACGTGAAAATATACATGTATGTGACTTTATCTTTACATATAATTTTCAGTGGTTCCCTGGTGTAGTGGTATGTCTCTCCCTTCACATGTGAGAGGTCCCGGGTTCGAATCACGATCCATTTTCTTTTTTTTACCGAAATACTTATTTTACTAAATGATAGTATTAAGCATACGAAAATGAAAACATTATGAGGTCTGGTTTGTACAAACTCATAAAATCATCATTACAGTGTGATAAATATTCCAAATAAAAAGAATCTTCTATAAATATAATAAAGAATAAGCTATCACATCTTTATAGCCATATTGGCATATTTTATTTGCTTCAGTATATACATGTATACATTTAATGATTCTACAAATTCAGTCAGGGGGATCTAACTCCCCCCTCCCATTGAACTGTGCATGGTTTACATTTTCCCTAAGCGGGGGACACAAATTCTCTGAATTATTTATTTTTTTTTCAAGCACGTCCATCAAATATGACGTCACTATAAAATAACGTAGATCGCTTATTATACTTAACAGCCAATTTATGGTCACATGACGAACTTGTTTTGTACAGGTGTAAAACGCCTTGTTAAAAAAGCTGATATAAGTACAGAGCAATGTATCCATGTACAGGTGTATATAAATTTTATCAAAAGATATTTCAATTGAGAAACCAATGCTATTAATTTAATCTGATACATGTACTAGTTGCTTAAAATTTTGTATTTAATTTGCAATACTTATCTTTCAAGGCCAAAAAAATTGTTATCGAATGTGTAATAACTCGACTGTGACCGTTTTTGTTAAAAACCAATAAGTTCGATTTCCATTTGCTTTTAGGGTGTATTCTTCATATTTTTTACTTCCATGTGTTCTCCATCTTTAATTGATAACGAAAAACAGAAAAAAAAGTTTGATTTAAAAATGCGGTGTCCATACAACAATTTGAAAGTGAAGTCGAAATGGCCAAAACTGGTCGTATTTAACGAGAATTCTGTTTCCTTTCACTATGTGACTTTATTTTACTTAAAACCTTTATAATTACCACCGGAAAAACATAGAAAGCATACCTGAATTCCTTTTAATCATTAGAAATCGCTAGATATTCAATAAACACAACAAAATCATCGTAAAGTTTATCCGGAAAAATCAATGGAAACGGAACCGGGAGTGCCCTCCCCCAATGACAAACTGGAGGAGTGAGTAATACATGCAATGAGACATTATGTAACTATTGTCAGCAAGGCACAGGCACTTTTGGTAAGCCTACTTGTCATCTTAATCTCAACCCTAACTTACATGTATGGAAGAAGATAGACTAAAGTGTGAGACCGCTTTTCCAGCAGCAGAATCTAGCGGAACTAGAGGATGACCTAGTCTCCACATGGAAAAACATTGAATAAAGAATTTTTCTTAAATAGTGTGAACTCTTTGAGGAACGGTTGTCCTGCTGTGAATTCGTTTCAATGGGGGATAATGCAGTATTTAACGTTGTGAATTTTTAATACAAGGGTGCCTTAACGTTTCTGCATATTGTGTTAAAGTGCTTCAATAAGATAAATTAAGTGAGAAAAATTGTTTTGCTACTCTTTCATCCTGTATACTTATTAAATTATATTGTTAAAATAATTCAACATAAGAGCGGTGTAAAGCAAAAACTAGCCTGGGGACCTAGAAATTTTTACTAGTATAGTTGAGTGTAACATTGAAAATTTTTCACAACTCGAAATCTATTGTCAACCTCGACTGCGCCTCGGTTGACAATGGTTTTCTTGGGGTGATATTTTATCAATGTTACACTTAACTAAATGCAATATTTATATTGTTTTACGGACTTTGATATTGAATAATGTTTGCTATCTCCATATCTTTCATTCAAATAAAAATGTTTATAAACTTTTAGTAATCTACTTGGTTAAAAAGAATAATTATATATTTTTTCATATTTCTCCTTTATTTACCCACCCCTTTTAATGAATAATTTGTTAAAATATTAAAGGAATATTTGGAATATAATGCACGCATGTCAATTTTTAGTGTACTTGAAATGGCACCTACATATGATGGCTCTAACAACAGAATGATTGGTTGATTGATTGTATATTGTTTTACGTCCCATTCAAGAACTTTTCTCTCGTGTAGAAACACCACCACAGACTTCAGCTGTTGAACTTTACGCAGCACTCAGGGACATTGAGTAGCTGCAGATCTGTAGCTCTCCGAAAAAATTTATTGATAGACCGGAGAGCTACAGTGCCACCCATTGAAAAAACTGTATATCTATTGCGCACAAAAAAGTGCGCTCGGTTCTTGATTAATTCGTCAAAATTCTAAACTCAATTGCAAAAATGGAATATTTCAAAAAATTCCTTTCTCCTCTATCAAATACTAGCGTAGTTAACATCTGAACGAAGCATATTGGACCGAATTATCTTGGAAACCAAAATGGCAGTATAAATAAGCGAAATTTTCGATGATTACAATATCAGGGTCAGGAGGACTATTAACAAAATTATGAGGAATGTTTGGTCGTGGAAACAGCGAGAGAATATGTTAGGAACACACGGTTAGTAATATTTTGAGATTACGGATTTAAAACATGGAGAAATAAATCGAGATCCGAGCACATTTTTGTGCGCAATAAATATACAGTTTTTTTTTTCAATGGGTGGCACTGTAGCTCTCCGGTCTATTGTTGTGAGGTGTGTTGTATTTGTATTGTTTCATCATGTCTATTATTAGTAACATTAAGTTTCTTGAACATTCCAGAGTGGTCAACATGTTCGGTCATTGTTTCTAGAACATTCCTGAACTTTGTGTATGTCCAGAACTTTCCAGTAATATCATGTACTTACAACTTCTAGAATATTCTAGATTTATAATACTGTATAAATACCCTGTCAATTCGATGCATAGAGACTTTTGTCGTATGAGCACCATTGAGTTACAACTGGGACATATTTTCACTGGGACATTGTGTGCAGCAACGGACACTCTGATGTATGTATTTTTAGATTCTTGCTAAGTTTGTACTTTATGTTTCATATACTTATTATATATTACTGTAAATAAATTATTGTTAAGTTTAAATTGTGTTATTGATCTTTGCTGGCATTTAGGGTTATTCTGACCCATAACAGAATTGGGGGCTCGTCCGGGATAAAGAATTTCTTGCACTTTTGCAGTTTATTGTCAAAATTTTGTTTATTGAACCGTTAAATTTGACTATAAGCCAGCAAAAATCAACATGGTATTTTCGGTCACAGACTTTCTTAGTTCACCAAGTGTACAGGTTTTTGATACGTTAAAAAAGGATGACTTGATCGCGTTAGGTTTGCATCTTGGGTTAGAGGTTAAATCTTCACAGAGAAAGCAAGACATTAGAATAAAGGTTGCAAACAAACTAGTTGAAGAAAACATCTTTGGAAAATATGATCTTCCAGATTATACACTTAAATCAGAATCTTATAATATGTCAGAATTTCAGTATCAAGTAGAGTTGGAAAAAATGAGATTTGAAGAACGAGAGCGTGAACGGAAATTTGAATTAGACAAATTAGATAGAGAAAGAGAAGAGCGAGAAAGAGAGCGTGAAATGAACTTTGAATTAGAGAAATTAAGATTACAGCAGAAACCAGAACCCTCATTAGTCAAGAATGAATTTGATGCAGCAAAAAATATTAGGTTAGTTCCGAAATTTCAAGAAAAATCTGTAGACAAGTATTTTCCCCAATTCGAGAAAGTCGCAGAAAATCTTAAATGGCCACAACACGTTTGGTCAACAATGTTACAAAGTGTACTGGTTGGCAAAGCAGCTGAGGTATACTCTGCACTAGGGGTAGCTGAAAGTTCAGACTATGAGAAGGTCAAAGCAGCAATATTAAAAGCATATGAATTAGTACCTGAAGCATATAGACAAAAGTTCAGAAAGTATAGAAAGTTTGATAATCAAACATTTGTTGAATTTTCACGAGAGAAAGAAGATTTATTCGATCACTGGTTTAGATCTAAGAAACTTGATAAAACTTTTGCTAATTTGCGCCAAGTCATCCTGGTAGAAGAGTTTAAGGAATGTGTTACTCAAGATTTGAAAACACATCTAGAAGATAAGAATGTGAAAACTCTTGAAGAGGCAGCAGTCATATCTGATACTTATGCTTTGTCTCATAAAAAGAATTTTGTATCAAGATCTCAGACTAGCAGTAATTCTACAAATTCAGACACATATAAAAAGAGTGGTTCAGGGTCTCAGTCTTTCACAAGTTCCCAGTCTCCATCCCAAGGTGGTTCTAAGTCCGGTCCAGGACGTTTTGAAGGATCATCTGGAATAGGGTCGCTTCCTACTTGTAGTTATTGTAAGAAAAAGGGTCATCTGATCAGTGAATGCTTTAAACTTAAGAGAAAAAATGATTTTGATAAAACTCAACCACATGCTTGTGCGGCAGTTAGAGGTGATAGAGAAGCCTTAGTTTCGATTTGTTCTGACACTCCTGATGTCCAGGGTTCACAGTCCAGTTCTATTGATTCTATGGAGGATTATAAGCCCTTTATGTCTCAGGGATTTGTTTCACTCGGTGACTCTAGCGAAATAAAACCTGTCCAGATTTTGAGAGATACTGGTGCTGCACAGACGTTATTGTTAGAGGGCGTGCTTCCTTTGTCTGAGCAGACTTCTACTGGTGGGTCAGTTTTATTACAGGGTGTGGAGCTAGGCGTCATTGATGTTCCCCTGCATAGAATTAGTTTGAAGTCAGATTTAGTTACTGGACCTGTTATCGTAGGTGTTCGACCTACTCTTCCCGTTCCAGGCATTTCTTTGTTGCTAGGCAACGATTTAGCTGGTGGAAAAGTTGTACCAGATCCTATAGTTTGTGAGAAAATCACTCCAGATGTCATGTGCGATGATGAAGATGATGACATTTATCCAGCCTGTGCTGTTACTAGAGCGATGGCCAGAAGACGAGAAATGGAGGCAGACCATACTCAAGCCTTTGACGAGACGAATTCCTCTGTTGATATTGATTTGAATGACACTTTCTTATCTGACCTTGATGGCACTCAAACAAGCATGGAACCACACAATATCAAGAAGCAAGAGAAGAAAGAACTGTTACCAAAATTTGGTGGTGAGGATGATGAGTTGCATCCACTAGTTAGCCAAGGCAAGGACATCCTCAGCCGAGAACGTTTACTCTCTGAACAACATAAAGACCCAGATATCATTCAACTTAGTAAGAGGGCACTTCCACCAGAAGAGGCTACTAAAGTTGGAGAATGCTTCTATATGAAAGATGGCATCCTTATGCGAAAATGGCGACCACCTGACGCTTCCCCAGATGAAGTGTGGCGTGTTGTTCACCAGATAGTGGTCCCAGCTGCTTATCGTCGAGATGTCATGAGTTTAGCTCACGATACACCTATGGCTGGTCATTTAGGTATCAATAAGACTTATAATAGGATTTTGAGTCATTTTTATTGGCCTAAGCTAAGGAAGGATGTTTCTGAGTTTTGTAAGTCGTGTCATGTCTGTCAGATGGTAGGTAAACCGAACCAGAAGATACCATCCGCCCCTCTCCAACCAATTCCAGCTTTTGAAGAACCGTTTAGTCGAGTGTTGGTGGATTGTGTAGGACCTTTGCCTAGGACCAGATCTGGGAACCAGTATTTACTTACCATTATGTGTACATCCACTCGATTCCCTGAAGCCATACCTCTTAGGAATATAAAGGCAAAGAGCATAGTTAAGGCCCTAACCAAGTTTTTCAGTTTTGTAGGAGCACCCAAGGCAATTCAGTCGGATCAAGGCTCAAATTTTATGTCGGGGTTGTTCCAGCAAGTCATGCATGAGTTGGGTATAAGGCAATATAGATCAACTGCTTATCATCCTGAGTCCCAGGGAGCGCTAGAACGTTTTCATCAAACCCTAAAAACAATGCTGAAGACCTATTGTTACCAGTATGAAAAAGACTGGGATGAAGGGGTTCATCTTGTACTATTTGCTGCACGAGAAGCAGTCCAGGAGTCTCTTGGGTTCAGTCCTTTTGAATTGGTGTTCGGTCATACAGTTAGAGGTCCTTTGAAATTGTTGAAGGAAAAGTGGCTGACTGAGACTACTGATCTTAATCTTTTAGATTATGTGTCTGATTTCAAAGAAAAACTTTACAATGCTTGTAAATTAGCACAAGACAATTTGAAGAATTCTCAGATGAAAATGAAAATGTGGTATGACAAAGATGCCAGAAATAGGGTGTTTAAGCCAGGTGATAAGGTTCTTGTATTTTTACCTATTCCTGGTCATCCTTTACAGGCCAGATTTTATGGCCCTTATGAAATTGAAAGCAAGATCAGTGATGTAAACTATGTAGTTAAGACACCAGGTCGACGTAAAGAGAAACGGGTTTGTCACATTAACATGTTAAAAGAGTATTTTGAAAGGTGTGACCGAAATTCTGTAAAACCAGTTTCCACTTTAGCCAATGCTAAGACTGTTCAAAATTGTATTGAAAGTGATACGAGTGTAGAGATGAATGAGAAAGATTGTAATCAGAGTGTTCGTTTGAAAAACTCAGAAGTTTTGGCTAATTTGGATGCCAAACTTGGACATTTGAACATTCACCAAAAAGAACAAGTTAAAAACTTGATGAATGAGTATCATCAAATCTTTTCGGATGTTCCAAAGAAAACTAATGCAGCTTGTCATGATGTCATAGTGAGTGACGTTCTGCCTATCAAACAACATCCGTACCGTCTGAATCCAATAAAATTGCAGTACCTAAGAAGGGAAGTGCAGTACATGTTGGACAATGACATTGTTGAACCTAGTAAAAGTGATTGGAGCTCACCATGTATTCTTGTACCAAAACAGGACGGTTCGTACCGATTATGTACAGACTATAGAAAGGTGAATTCTGTTACCAAAACTGATTCATTTCCAATACCTAGAATCGATGACTGTATTGACCGCATTGGAAACGCCAAATTTGTCAGTAAATTTGACCTGTTGAAAGGCTACTGGCAAGTACCGTTAACAGAAAGAGCAAAAGAAATATCTGCTTTTGCTACACCAGATGGACTTTACCAGTATAAAGTAATGCCTTTTGGCATGAAAAACGCACCGGCTACATTCCAAAGGATGATTCACTCCCTCCTTCAAGACCTCGAGGGATGCGAGGCCTACATTGATGATGTCGTCATATACAGCGACACATGGGACGAACATCTCCGAATCATGCGTGCTTTATTTGACATTTTAGCTAAAGCAAACTTAACTGTGAACCTTGAGAAGAGCGAATTTTGTCATGCTTATGTAGAGTATTTAGGTCATAGAGTAGGTCAAGGTTATGTTACACCCATTATGGCTAAAGTGGAAGCTATTGCAAAGTTCCCGATTCCTACAAACAAGAAAGAGTTAATGAGGTTTTTGGGCATGGCTGGGTTTTACAGAAAATTTTGTCCAAATTTTTCCTCAGTAGTTAGTCCACTTACAAATCTTTTACAAAAGAGGGTTAACTTTGAATGGACAAAGGACTGTGAAAAATCGTTTCATAAAATCAAATCTGTCCTTATGAGCAATCCAGTTCTGTCAACTCCAGATTTTTCTAAGCAATTTAAGCTTACTGTTGATGCTAGTGATGTTGGAATCGGGGCAGCTTTGTTTCAAGAACATAGTGATAATGTAGATAGAGTTGTTTCTTATTTTTCAAAGAAACTTACAAAATGTCAGCAAAACTATTCCACCATTGAAAAGGAATGCCTTGCTTTGTTGTTAGCCTTACAGCATTTTGATGTTTATTTGAATGTTACTTTGCATCCAATTCTTGTATATACGGATCACAACCCCCTGACATTTTTGCATAAATTGTCAAACAAGAATCAAAGACTGACTAGATGGAGTTTGTTGTTACAAGAATACAACATAACAATTAAGCATATCAAAGGCAAAGACAATGTTATTGCAGATGCCTTGTCCAGAGTATCATAAACAAATTAGATTTTTGTATTAATGTACATATGTTTTTCATTGACATTCAAACTTTTTAAGGGGGGAGGTGTTGTGAGGTGTGTTATATTTGTATTGTTTCATCATGTCTATTATTAGTAACATTAAGTTTCTTGAACATTCCAGAGTGGTCAATATGTTCGGTCATTGTTTCTAGAACATTCCTGAACTTTGTGTATGTCCAGAACTTTCCAGTAATATCATGTACTTACAACTTCTAGAATATTCTAGATTTATAATACTGTATAAATACCCTGTCAATTCGATGCATAGAGACTTTTGTCGTATGAGCACCATTGAGTTACAACTGGGACATATTTTCACTGGGACATTGTGTGCAGCAACGGACACTCTGATGTATGTATTTTTAGATTTTTGCTAAGTTTGTACTTAATGATTTGTATATTACTGTAAATAAATTATTGTTAAGTTTAAACTGTGTGATTGATCTTTGCTGGCATTTAGGGTTATTCTGACCCATAACACTATCAATATATTTTTTCGGAGAGCTACATATCTGCAGCTAGGGCATTGAGCAGTGAGGGATCTTTAGCGAAAATGCACCAACACCTGCCGTGATGCCCCATGTGCTATACGTCAATTCTGTTTAAGAATAAATAGCAAGGTTATGTAGTATAATAATGATGGACCCCACTTTATGGCTAGTCCCATTTGATTTTTATGACATATGCCAACCAATTTTCTGTTAACTTAATTAATCAAATTTAGTTTCCAAAGCCTCTAAGAGAGTCTAACACAACTGAGCGAAAATTATTACAGTGTGTTTCCGGATATGACATAAAATGAGATAATAATAACAAAATACGTGAAACGTTTGAAAAGAACTAAATTTAATATTTCATGATCACAGTTGATCACCGAATTCTTAAATAATAGTTACACAGAAAAAAACCTTTATTACTCCATTATTGGTCCTTCTTGTGAAGAAACTTATATAGGCAAATTTAATATTAATTTATATTTTTGATGCTTTGCATCAAGGTAAGTAATACATTTATCAAACACATTCGCATTGCTGAGAATTTTATTCGAGATATTACTAACGTGTTTGAAACCCATATTCATTGGAATTTCTATCATTAAGAATTTATTCGGCATTGCTAAGCCACAAGAATTAAAGAATTTATAAGTATATATACCAAGACTCACACATGCGTACATAACTACCACACCCCCTACATACTGGTTTTACAACTCACATCCAGGATAATAATAGACCACAAGACAATCACGTGACAACCAAACACTCACGTGACACGGAACACCGGACAAACAAGAATACAATACAAACACGATGACAATGAATGACCAGGTATGAATGAATGAATGAATGGAATTTACTACAGCTATCTACTACACTAACTTAATATACTATCTGTACTAAATAATTATACTAAATAAAATAAAAACAAGTAATTGTCACCCTGTGACACTTGTTTTCCTTCTTGTCGTCTGCTTCGCTGCTACTGCTGCAGATAACCACCATAACAACATGCACGCCTGTAAAAATGTGGCGTATGGAAAGTCTGCGGTTCAAAGTTCCGAATATAATTCTTAAAAATATCCAGCATCGAATGCTATCAATGGTGACCTAACAGACTTCTCCCATACCAAGAAGGAAAAATCGGCATGGCTTAGGATTGATCTAGAAAAGGACCATGAAGTTACCGAAGTAGAGGTCTTCACTAGATCGGATTGCTGTGGTAAGTAATCAACAATTAGATATTAACCGTCTAATCGTTAGTTAAATATAGTTTTGAGAAGTTTTTTCCTCGAGAAATTTAATGTTCAATGCGTTGAGCATGTTGAGGACTACAAACTTGTATAAAATGTATATATATAATTAATATATAACTGAAGCTGGAAGAAATGATGAAAGCACTTACGTTTTACTAACATTGTTGCTTGTCATTTTTTATTCTAATATTAATTACCGGAAACTGTGCAATTTCTTTTCATTTTTTGATATAATTAATTTTATTATACCTCTGTTTATTTTTTCTATATAAAAATAAGACGAATAAACATGCTATTTTTTTTCTAAACGGTCTTTGCCGTGAAATAGTTTTTGTGCTATTTGCCCATGGTGAATAGTCCTCAAACTATTCAACAGCAGCACTCCATTTCCCTCGCTTTTAATCTCGGAAAACTTCTGATTTTATATGAATTGTGACGTATATATTATGACGTAACAAAAGTATAGTCACAATCTGTATAATAAAACACATATTTACTGACTATTCGGACAATAGCAAGTTTATCTTCCCCCTCGACAGCAAACTATTTCCCTCGGCTGCGCCTCGGGAAATAGTTTGCTGTCTTCGGGGACGATAAACTTGCTATTGTCCTCATAGCCAGTAAATAGGTGTATAATATATACCCGGTAAATCAAACTTTTAACATGATTAATTATATAATTAATTATATACAAAAAATGAAAAGAAATAGCACAGTATCCGGCAATACATTTATCTATCTACATTTATCTAATTTAAGTATCTAATTATCACAACCATGGGGTCACTTTTTTATTTTCTAAGTGAGACATTCTGTATGGCAGAGAGATATGATTCAAGACAGTGAAAGGACTTGAAAGTGTTTCATTTCTGCCACGAATATTTCTCTATATACGTAATTTGTACATTAAAACCGAGCGTGCTTACTACGATAATGCATCAGCTTTTTAAAACTTGCCATATATACGTTACTGAATTGCTTAATATTAATGTATGAAAACTTTAAATGATGATACATACTAACTTTTTTAAGGTTAAAAAAAAATAAATGGTAAGGCCTACCTATTAAATATCATTTTGTAAAGTTTATTTATATTTTGATTTTGAAATATACTGTAAATTAAACCAGCTTTTATTCACGTGCGAGAAATTTTAGTTATGTTCGCGAGAGTCTCGTCATCGCGAATATTTCTCGCCGCAAACCTGTCCTTAAAGTGTATGCGTCTAATTTATTAACAACAGATCCAAAATGGCTAGGTAGCGAAAGTTAATACTCGCGAACAATTTTATCCATGGTAAATCGCGAAATAACGTTGTCATGAATAAAAGTTGGAATACAGTATTCTAGTCCATTTTAAATTCAAAGAACATTGCCTCATTTTTTGCATCCAAAGTAATAATTCAA
>PRKT01000685.1:66041-95631 GCA_003671525.1 Saccostrea glomerata
AAAAGGAATGGACTTTTGACTTCATGTAATGATAAGTTTAATTATAAAACACAATTTACTTGACGTAATGCAATTTTGACCTCACATATTAAAGAAATGAAATAATATAAAGAAACATTCATTTCACGTAATAAAGTTTTAACACAATGTGAACATATTTTCACTTCATATAATGAACTTCCGACTTCAAGTTATAAAGTGCTGACATAATGGAAGAATGTGTTTACTTCATGTAATGTAGCATTGACATGATGTAAAGATATTTTTACAACACCCCATAAGAAATTGACATAACGTAAAGATATGTTCACATCACGTAATGATAGATTGACATAATGAATACATAGTTTTATGCTATAAGGCAGTGATGGCGTTCCATATACATGCATATCTGGCCTCCTTAGCGTCAGACACAGTGACAGATTTGCACGAGATTTGCATGCATATTAGGTCTCCTTCGCTCCTGACCTATCGATCTGCCGAATTTGCATTCCGATAAAATTATCAAGAAATCAACTCCGCTAACTTTCAAAGAGTTATCATTTTCACATTATGACGTCAAATTACATAAGGACCCTTTCCACATTGGATTGCATTGAAAGAATCAAATGATATTGAAGTCCATGCTACAGAGAAGAGCTGTGGTACATTGTATGTAATCAAGCATGGCAGCTGACGACGAGGCAGTTTTGATTGATGAATAAGGATATAAATAATTTATTTTTGATATATAATGATCGAAGAACATAACTTACAACGCATTGCAAAGTTTATCCTTATATAAATATATCTTATTAATTGATAAATGTCGTATAACATAAAGAACCATGGCTTTGATTTCCCGTCGGAAAAAAAATATTACTCTTTATTTTTTTTCTTTTATGACTCCACTATATACACAGGGGGTGTGATTTGAACGGAAATTGATCTATGTTACAAGATTATATGGATCCAGCCTACCCCAAAACCATGATTAAATGTTTCATAATCAACATTATTATACTTCTGTTAAAATGTTTCCTATATAAAGTTCAGAAGGTAAAAACTATTCTTCATAGTCTGAAAATTACCCCGCATAGAAAGCTATACCCCCGGGGTATAGTTTTTGCTACCCACCCCTCGGAAAATTTTCATGCAAATTTTGACGCCAATTTTAATTTCCAGCGTTAAATCCATAACCTGATGATGTCATAATGACTTCAGTAGCTTTGTGACGTCATCAGGATTTCAGCTCATTCTTGCAGTATTATCTATCTCCTAAGAAAATTTTAACCTTCGAAATTATAATATACATCAGTATAATAAAACACTTATCCAATGGTTGTGAGTGGGATAGCTCTTTCATCAAACCTTTGACAGGAACTATTCCCCTCGGGCAAGCCCTCGGAGAATAGTTCCCTGTCGCGGGTTTGATAAAAGAGCTATCCCACTCACAACCATTGGATAAGTGTATACTATCCTCTGGAATGGAATCTTTAATATAAGGTTCCACTTTTCCAGGCTAGTGGTTCTTGGAATCACATTTTAAACATTCCAAAATTTTCAAGCCAAATTTTGCTATTGTTGCCCCATCCTTTATCCAGGGTACATGATTGGAAAAATATAGAAACAACATTACATCAAGAATATTTTGCATAAGTTTTGCTTTTCTTGTCCAGAAATTCTTAAGTAGATTTTAAAAGATTTTTATCCATATTTCAAAGATTTTAAACGTCTTTTCCTAATTTTTTTTTCAATGTTATACATAAACTTGGATTCCATAGATATCCCCTTTCCCCCTCTTATGAACCATTAAGAATATACGATACCTTAAAAATCTGTCCAGTGGTTTTTGAGAAGAAGATTTGAAAGATTTTTCCCAAATACAATGTATTTCAATGTAAAACTTTGATTTCTTATTCCTGTCCAACCCTAGGCTTACACCTTGCCATAATTTGAACAATTTAGAATCTACGAGTATACTGCCTTTGAAAGTCTTCACATAAGATTCACCTTTATTGATTCTGTGATTTACTTTTATCTGGTTTTATAATAAAATACCTCTTTCTGCTTTACAACGAACAAAAAATGCACATATCTTTGTTTAAAAAGTAAATTCTCACATGTATTTAATTTTTCATGGGAGTCGCCATCTTGTTCGCCGGTTTAGCGACCTCTACTGGTTACAAAAATTAAATAAGAATCAGACCAGACTCTCGCTCGGGCAAAGTCTCGAGAGCGAGAGTCTGGAGAAAACGAGACTTACAAGTAGAAAGGAAAGAGGAAGTAAATAAAGGGTTTTCCCACAATACTACTAATAATGGTGAACTTAATGTGTCCTCATTTTAAATAAATTATCAGTGCCTTGTTTGGAAATGTTCAGTAAGAAAAAATAACGACGATGGATTAGTTTTATCTATAAAGGTAATGAGTTTCCATGTTCAGTTTTATCTATAAAATTTGTTACTTCCCTACAGCGGTAAAAATGGAATTTTACTGGTATGTGTAAAGCACAAAATGAGAAACAGGAAACGAGGAACAGTGGAATGGAATGTTTTATTCAGCATAAAATTATTTTAAATTAATACCTTATGACTATACATTTCAACAAAGGGAGACAGCTTTAATTTTTGATTTCATTCAGTTTGATAGCAGTTGCAGTGTAAAATGAAAGTCCGCACTACTGTAGATCTCACAGACACACACACAAAATTTTGACAGATTTAATTAATACTATACTATTACCTGAAAGAAATGTTTTCTGGGACATTGTTTGAAACAATAATTTGGTCATGAAATGATACAATGATACTAATAAAATTGTAATTAAATGACACCTTCATAATAATTTGATCATGAAATGATACAATGATACTAATAAAATTTTAATTAAATGATACCTTCAATTGATAAATTATTTAATTAAGTTCTGCAAGGGTACTATATATAATGGTACAAATTTCTTTGTCAGAATTCTAACTATTCTCTTTTTTTTTTTAAAAAAAAAGGTGCATATAGCCAACACCCCTCAGCCACGCAATTCTAAATTAAGAGCACCCGACAAGATGCTGTAATTTTATTATTTCTCTTTTCAGTGATCTAGATTTTCGTCCGTCCATCTGTCTGTACATCTTTCCGTCCGTCTGTCTGTTCGTACGTTCGTACGTCCGTCTATTAAGTATTGGGGTACCCAAATCTTATCTGCAATTCGTCTTATCCACTGAATGAAATTAAAGGACACTTTCACGGAATCTTTGTTAATTTTCGAACCCTCATATATTTTGGCTTCCCATAGAAAAACTTGGACACATGCCAGTCTTTCTGTAACATTGAAGTGTATCCATCTCATCCATGACTCTTCAAATATCACAGAATAAGATTTGATGATACTTCCACAGATTCTTTATTATATAATGTCAGTGTGACCTTATATTTTACTTTTTTACTGACACTTATTTCGGGTCTGCCAGAGACAAAAAATGGACTATACAATTAAAAATTACATCAAAAATATTTGTCAAAATTTAATTTTTTATTTGTGAGAAAGATTTGTCTTTTTAAAAACTTCAATCTGCATCTATGATGCAAACGCTGCCCCACTCTGTAGACATTTATAGATCATAAATTAATTGTATTATTTTGAATCTGAGTTCTGATATAAGATTGTTTCTCCTTTCTTGTTTTGTGTTTTACACATACCCAAATTTATTTCTATCAAACCGCCTGTAGGGTCCCAAATATATCATCCTTTTGTCTTTCTCTTTGGATATTGTGTGTACTTTTTTAAAAACATTTTTGACACAATCTTGAAAGCAGGTACATATCTAAAGTGGTTTGGTTTAAATTAAGAATTTGAATAAAAATCGTCCGCGTGGTGCAATGTTCGAAGCGTTTTATCTAGGGTTGCAGAGTAAGTAGTTCAAATGTGTTTGAATGGTTCGAATAACACGGCCGGTCTTTTGGATGAGACCATGCGAACTGAGGTTGGATAGAAAAGGATGGTACAAAAAAATCTTTCGTGCACAATAGTCCAAGGAGCCAATTGTAGATCTAAATTTAAAATGTTCAGCAAGTGTACTAAATACAGTGTCTTTCCCATATGAGTGAAAAATTCTCGAGAGGGACGTTGAGCAACAAACAAACAAACATTTTTTAAGAAGGTTGCACCAGATGAAAATCCTAGAATCGAATTTGTTGTATCTCTGTACTAATTTCAACCAAAGCATGTTTTGAGGTCAACACGCCACCTCGAGGGAAGGGTATTAAAAATACTGAAAACAGAATAGGTTCATAAAAGCTTTTTCTCAAGAACATACAGTTTCTATCAAACATTGACACTGAAACTAGAATCACAAATTGTGTAGTGGATTAAAGTCGTTTGACGAGAGCCTGTGAGCACTGAGCTCACTCTAATGATACCTCTAACTCAAATATGATTATAATGGCAAAGTCCATGTATAGGTATTTGATCAATTTGTAAAATATTGGCATTATGTAAAACAGAAGCTTCGAAAGTATCATTAAATTTTATTCTGTGGAATATATGAGGAGTTGTGGATAAGAAAGTGATACTCTTCAGTTTTAAAGAAAGAATTCGAATGACTGTTAATGTTTTCAATGGGAAACCCAATTATGTGTCAGATCAAGATGTAAAATAGGAAGTAAACAATTCCACTATAATTATATATAAGGAAGTAACAAAGATTCGGTGAAAGTATGATTAAATTTTATTCAGTTTTATAAGTGGAGTTGCAATAAAGAATGGGTACCAAAAACCGTAACAGACAGACAAACACATAGGCATATTGGTTGTTACGATACTAGTATCCTCTTATTTTCAAACCGGGAGTATAACAACAGTCACGATTAAAATAAAGAAAACAACGGAGAAGAAACATATCATAGAGTTTATAATAAAACTCAGAACTAGTAGAATCAAATCATCTGTTTAACACTAAGGTACAAAACACTTATAATTATTTAGTAAAAACTATGTAGATAAAATGTTAAAGTATCATCAGTTTAAAACTTTAATTTGATTGGGATTCAAGTACGGGTTGGCATGTCATCAAATCTATTAGAATATGTATAAGTATAATCGAGATTATTAACACCCAAAACATTCCCTAGCAAAAAATACTATATTTAACTATAGTTAACTATAGTTATAACTTTGACACTTTGAAAACTTTGATTTACTATAGTGATAACTTTGACACTTTGAAAAACAGTGACGAAAACTTTGACACTTTGCAAAACTTTGGCAAAAACATTGACACTTTAAAAAACTTTGACGAAAACTTTGACACTTTGAAAAACTTTATCCAAAGCTTGGATACTTCAAAAAACTTTATCTAAAACTTTGACACTTTGAAAAAGTTTATCGAAAACTTTGACAATTTAAAAAAGTTTCTCAAAAACTTTGAAACTTTGAAAAACTTAATCGAAAACTTTGATACTTTGAAAAACTTTATCGAAAACTTTGATATTTTGAAAAACATTATCGAAAATTTGATTCTTTGAAAAACTTTCGCATAAAACTTTCACACTTTGGAAAACTTTGGCGAAAACTTTGACATTTTGAAAAATTTTATTGAAAACTTGGATACTTCGAATAAAACTTTATTGAAAACTTTGACACTTTGAAAAACTTTATAAAAAACTTGGATACTTTAACACTTCAAAAAACTTAATTGAAAACTTGGGCACTTTGAAAAAATTTATCAAAAACTTTGACACTTTAAAAAACTTAATCGAAAACTTTGACACTTTAAAAAACTTAATCGAAAACTTTGACACTTTGAAAAACTTTATCCAAATGTTTGACACTTTGAAAACTTTATCCAAAACTTTGATACTTTGAAAAACTTTATCCAAATGTTTGACACTTTGAAAAACTTTATCCAGATGTTTGACACTTTGAAAAACTTTATCCAAAACTTGAAAAACTTTATCCAAAACTTTGATACTTTGAAAAACTTTATCGAAAGCTTTGAAACTTTGAAAAACTTTATCGAAAACTTTGATTCTTTGAAAAACTTTCGCAAAAACTTTGACACTTTGGAAAACTTTGGCGAAAACTTTGACACTTTGAAAAACTTTGGCGAAAACTTTGATACTTTGAAAAACTTTGGCGAAAACTTTGAAAAATTTTATTGCAAACTTGGATACTTCGAATAAAACTTTATTGAAAACTTTGACACTTTGAAAAACTTTATCGAAAACTTGGATACTTTAACACTTCAAAAAACTTAATTAAAAACTTTGACAATTCGAAAAAGTTTATCAAAAACTTTGACACTTTAAAAAACTTAATCGAAAACTTTGACACTTTGAAAAACTTTATCCAAATGTTTGACACTTTGAAAAACTTTATCGAAAACTTTGATACTTTGAAAAACTTTATCGAAAACTTTGACACTTTGGAAAACTTTGGCAAAAACTTTGACACTTTGAACAACTTTGACGGAAACTTTGACACTTTGAAAAACTTTGGCGAAAACTTTGATACTTTGAAAAACTTTGGCGAAAACTTTGACATTTTGAAAAAAATTTATTGAAACCTTGGATACTTCGAAAAACTTTATCGAAAACTTTTACACTTTAGAAAACTTTGGCGAAAACATTGACACTTTGAAAAACTTTGCCGAAAACTTTGACACTTTGATTTACTATAATTAACTATAGTAAACTATAGTTAACTATAGTTAACTATTGTATATTTTGCTAGGGTTATTTCTATAATCAATACAGCTCGTCATGATGCCTTGAAAAAAAAATCCTTTTGGGCAGGGTATTTTATCTATTTCTTCGTTATTTATATGCTGAATTACCGTTTGGTCCGGGTTTTGTCTTATAGTACATGTATATAAGATATAGCCACAAATTATAGTTTTACTTTGTAATTTCTGCGAATCAGTAAATGAGTTACAATTGTGTCAAGGGATAATAAGCATGTACATGTAAGCAATATACAATTTTATCTTATCAGATGACATTGCAGTGTACATGAATATTTTCATCTTTGCAGCAATCGTTTAAATAAAAATATGGCATGCAGCTCAAAATCCGTGAAGTTCATGAAGATCATATCACTAATTCTAGACACTGGAACAGTTGCCCTCTCATACCGATTAAAACAGGAAGTGAAAAATGCTGGACTAAACTTCAGTCAGTTTTTGATAGCTAATAGGCACAGGTTATTTCATCTCTACGAAAGAAGAAATTGTTGTGAGTGCAGATCTGCTCAAAATAGAAGTAAAGTCTTTTCAAAATATCAATGGGAGACTCTTTTCAAAGTTAACCACAGTGTTAAGGTGTGCAATAGAAAAAATCCATGTGTTTGTCAGTATGAACCACAGATTAGTGTTGTAGAAGATGAACTTGATTTATCCATTCTTTGTGCTATTTTACAAAACGTATGCTCGCTTAAATCCGCTGAATTGCAAGATGTTAAGAACATACGAGAAAAAAGAAATACATTTCTTCATACGAAAGCTGCAAGCATTGAAGAAGACGAATATCTGAAAGAATTTTCTTCTATTCGCTCAACGATTGAGTCCATAGCTTTTTACTGTGGACAAGAGGTGTTCAATAAAGTAAAAGACGAAATTGAAAATATTTCCAAGAGTGAGCTGAATGACAACATGTGTCGACATGTGTTCTCACTACTTTTTCACATCAAGGAAACAACTGATGAAAAACTGGACAGTATTCTCCAAGAGATCCAAGATATTAAGCAATTGATAACAAAAGAGAGTCCAGATAACAAAACAACGGGGCAACTCAAGAGCATTTCCAAAGACTTGGAAAAAATCGATAAGCACACCAGTTCTCAACGGGTATTTAGGGATGTATGTGAATGGTATTAAAGAATCTAATATGTTCCTTGTATGGATAAAATATATTTTTTTAATTTCTTGTACTTTGGATAATCATGAATATGCCTTTCAGTTTCGAAATATTCTTAGGCTTAATTATAAACAGTACAATTTCCAAAATTTACTTGAAAACTTATTCTTAAAATGTATATTATATTTTTCCTTTTGTTTTTAATAGAATGTTCATGACTATATCGAAAAACGTTCATCGATACCCACAGTGGATTTATTGGGATGTGGAGCTATTGGGACTTCTGTTGTCTCTAGGGGTTTGTAAAACATTTTTTCGTAGTATGTAAAAAATAATAACAGAATAACCGAATCCTTTATTTCAAATTATTAACTTAATTTTAAGATTTATGTGTAATTTTAATATCACCTACAGACTATGGTAATAAGTCAAGGGAAAATTCATAAGAATAACAACTTTATATGTTTATACATGTTAGTACAATGAATAAGTTAGGCCACATACATGTAAACATCTTTCTAGTGGTAATGTGCATGTAGCAGTAATGACCATTTCGAAAATGTAGCGTTAATGATGCACATCCCCTTTTCTCTACTTTACAATAATTTAACATTAATAATCTTTGACAGAAGGCTTATTCTTCTGTAATCAATGCAGATAAATTTTTTAGCTCGCCTGAGCCAGAGGCTCAAGTGAGCTTTTCTGATCACATTTTGTCCGTCGTCCGCCTGTCCGTCCATCGGTAAACCTTTCACATTTTTGACTTCTTCTCAAGAACCAATGGACCGATTTCAACCAAACTTGGTACGAAACATCCATGGGTAAAGGGAGTTTAAATTGTTAAAATTAAGGGCTCTTACAAAGAGAAATAATCCAGAAAAGACAAAAATAGGGTGGGGTCATTAAAAAATCTTCACAAGAACCACTTTTCCAGGAAAGTTAAAACTTATGTGGAAGTATCATGGGTGGTGTAGATATTAAATTCTAAAAATCATGACTCCCGAGGTAGGGCGGGGCCAAAATAGGAGATCTAAGTTTTATATGGAAATATGTAGAACAAATATTTAAAAATCTTCTTCCCAAGAACCCCTGGAAACCTATGTAGAAGAATCCGTGGGTAATGTAGATATTGAATTGTTAAAATCATTACCCCCAGTGGTAGGGCAGGGCCACAATAGGGAATCCAAGTTTTACATAGATATATTTCGAAAAACAAATTTTACGAAACTTCTTCTCAAAAACCACTGGGCCAGGAATGCTGAAACACATTTGGAATCATCCTCAGGTAGTGTAAATTCTAAAGTATTAAAATCATGAAAGGGGAGGGGTAGGGTTGGGCACGATAGGTATAGAAATAGGGAAAAAACTGGTGAAGAATTGCATCACCCAAGTTACTTAGGTGAGCGATATGGCCAACGGGCCTCTTGTTTTTCTCGTGTTATCTCATATCCTCTAACCGCTTGGAGCGTGTTACTTGGACAGATGGTTGTGTGCATTCAAGAGAGAAGTGATCTCCTGTCCTGACTTCACATCTTTGCATGCATCAAATTAACAAATGCACTGTATAAACACATCTGGAAAATGTGCATATGATAAGAGAAAAAAATAGCTAATTAACTGGATTTTTGTTGTTGAAATCTGCTTTTTATTTTTTTTTTAAAAAGTGGAAATAAGTGAGACACAAAATTTATCCTGACTAATCGGAATTGATGGGCAACTTATTACTGAAATTCATTAGAGTGCTCATCAAAAAATGATTATCTAAAAATTTCTGATCAAGACTTTTGCTTACTTAAACATTTGCATGTTTGGGGTGAAATTACTCAAGGCAAACAAGAAACTGTATCGCAACCACTCAGTGCGAAGAGTTAATGGTGCCAAAGTCACCACAGATCCTTGTTATAAAAACGTGGTAACCAGCTTAAGTATAGCGAGTTATATGCCCTAAGTTAGTTTCAATTACATGTTTGGAGAACCACAGAAAAGGGCAAAAAAGAAGGTCTTCACAGCAATTGTAAAAGGCGCTTCCGCCTAAAAATAGGCCTAAGTGAGTCATTTGAGCGTGAAAGTCCAGTCCTCTTATGAATTAAGTTATGACAATTTTAAATACATGTATAGTGCAAATTGAATGGACCCCTTCTTCCAGTCTCATATCCCTTTTGTGTTATTCATTCATTTTATAAGAATGATAACTTCATATATACCTTCAGTTACTAGTACCACTCTAAAACAGCAGTAGAATTGCAATGAAAATAGCCCACTTTTAAGATGTGAAAATTGGGGAAAAAAATTCTTTCAGATGAATATGGAATGCCAGTTAAAAGAAAAATTGCAGAAGATAACAGAAACGATGACAAGAAACGTTCGAAATCACTGGGATGTACCCAAATAGAAATATCAAACACGTTAGCGTCCGAGCAGTTAGAAACAAAAGGCAAGTGTTTTATATTTTGAAAAATATGACTCTATGATGAGAAATTCAAAATAAAACGATGACAAGAAACGTTCGAAATCACTGGGATGTACCCAAATAGAAATATCAAACACGTTAGCGTCCGAGCAGTTAGAAACAAAAGGCAAGTGTTTTATATTTTGAAAAATATGACTCTATGATGAGAAATTCAAAATATTCTTGGAATTCATAATACAGTGGAGCCTCGTTTATCCGGACGCTTTGGTTCCTAGTTAATTTGTCCGGATATGTGAAGTGTCTGGATACCTAAATTACCAGTTAAACAAGACGAAAAAAAAGGTTTAAAAATCCCGTTCCGATGAAAAATGGACCGCATACTGAAGCATCCGGATATCTGGCGTCTGGATATCTGAAGGTCCACTTTATTCGTTAATGCTTACTAGATATGTATATGTGTCTGGGTAATTTGCAGACCTTCATTACAAACTTTCATTTGATGCCAAGATCTATAACCACAGATCTGTACTCCAGCTTTAATGACCTTGTGACCTTGATTGTGATCTACAATGTATATGCAAAAATTAGCTTTTTTGAACCATTACCACAACTTTTGAACCATAAAAGAGAGAAACTTCATATTTGGTATGCATGTTTCTTTAAATTAAAATCTTTTAAATTGACACCATGGTAAATGACCTTGTAACCTTGACTGTGTGCTAAAAAATCCTTTTTCATACCATCATTTGTGACAGTTGATTGAATGTTTGTATGTTGTTTAATGTCCCTCTCGAGAATTTTTCACTCATATGGAGACGCCTCTACTTGCCGATGGAGAGCTGCAAATTTTGTCCTATTCTCTGCACTCAGGGCCATTGAGCAGCAAGGGATCTTTTTCGTGCAAGTACCTACCTCGGTCTCTACGATTTGAAGGAGCGGTCTCCACGTCACACAGTGGGATTGAATCAGCAACGTTAGGATCAACTCCTTACTTTGCTACTCTAGAGCAGATGCTCTAACCACTGCGCCACTGTGACAGTTGTCCAAACACCTTATGAGAGCTATTGCTTTAAGCCCTCAAAACAAATTTCAAATAAGATGCACTTGACAAAACAGCACAAAGGTCTGAGAAGAGCAAAGAATTGCAAGAATATAAGAACAGTTTCATTTGCTATTTTCTTATATATTAGTGGTCTTCTTGTTTAAGTTCATATTCTGGGAAACAGTTTAATTTCTGGAGTAGTATTGAAAGCCAAATTTTTGCCAAAAAATTGAAAGGGTTTTTAGAGGAAGTAACCTGAATTAAGAATCCTCAATTTTAAATTTCTCTATGACAACAACCAAACCTACAGGCTTTTCAGACGAGAGAGGAGTTGCAATCCTTCTCTCTTTTCATGTATCAGTCGAAAATGATATTTTTAAAAACAACTTACACAGACAAGAGTGTTACATTTTTGATAATATGTAGTGCATATTACAATGCAAAAAATAGGGAAAAGGTAACACGACCCCAGATTTAAAAAGAAAAAAAAATGGAAAGGAGGGGGGGGGGGTCCGTACCCCAAGTGCCTGTGATTAAAATGATTAATTTACGGTCCATCAAAATAATAAAAGAATGCACTCTGATCAGTGTTTTGGTCCAAGAGGGGGTAAAAATTGATCAACGAAATATAAGAGGATAACGAACAGTATTCAAACTCAAAAGTCCATAAAACAATACAAATCAGGAGCGGAGTAACGAGAACCTCTAAAACAAGAGAGGTGTAAAAAGTTTTTGTTGCTAAGTTTACATAACAAAAAATTTTTAAAAAGTTTATAATGGACATATAGCCTTGGACAAGAATTGTGAAATATATAGAGGATATTCAATGTTTTGTCGTTGCTTCGCACTCGTGAAAATATAAAAAAAATCCTCTCCCACTCGTGGAATAAATACCATATTCAACGACAAAACATTGAATTTTCTGTTTATTACATTTTCTTTGATTTTTCCCTTTACTTTGTCTTTTTGTAATGCAGTCATAGGCTACAGGACGTCATAGTTGAGCAGTTGAGACGTCATAGCTAAGTATTGTGAGATTGAAAACGTTGTAAACAATGATTTCAACAATATATTTGGCGAATCTTTGGCAATTTTATTTGATGTAAGAATGGTTTATTTATTTTCCTACGGACCAAGGTGTATTTTTTTACAACATTCTTTGTTATCGGAGGGAGACTCGAGAGTTTAACCGCAATTCTGATATTTATCACACTGTGACAGGGTATCATTTTGATATTTTTTCACACTGTGATAGGATATCACTTTTATTCAATGGATAAATTACAGTATTTCACTGTTGAAAATGTAATAAATGAATTTGGTTCAGGACTCATGGTAAGTCATTAAATGAACATAATTTGAAAATTATCATATTCATTCAACATAACGGGCAGGGTGTTTGCATCAGTCCTATTAAAATTTAAACTTAAGCTACCATATTTCATCACAGACATAAATGTTTAAAAAAAAATGCCTCAAGTTTGATACAGGACAGTGAAACAAAACTTTATCTTTGAAGCTAAGCAATTTAAGAAAATAGGACAATAGGCATGCAGCATTTTCATTTTTTTTTCACTTTTGCTAATATTTAGGCATGAATAGGTAAATCAATCAACCTTTTCTTTTTGTCTCAAATTAGGTAGAGAAAACCACCAATCAGAGAATTACGCACAAGGTGTATATTTTTCTCAAATGCCTAATGGATCAGGTTTTCATCCTTCCTGTCTAGGTGGGAAGACTGAGTCAGAATATCCTGATTTGAATTTAACTGAGGGCGAAAATGGATGGAGTGCTACAAATTGTGCTGCACCAAGAGAAAATGCTCACAATTTACAGATGATGAAAGACAAGGTTATCTCTGTTACTAAAACCGAATGGGACTTAACAATACTACATACTGCATGTCTAAATGCTAAATACGAAATGTGTCAATATATACTCTCACAATATCCCAATATGATAAACATTGTGGATAGATCTGGATGGAATGCAGCACATTGTGCAGCAAAAGGAGGCGATGTTCGCATTTTACAGCTTTTGACAGACAAAGGTCTTCCTGCAACTGAAATCACAAAGAACAATGCGACAATACTGCATATTGCATGTGAAAATGCTCAATACGAGATGTGTCAATATATACTCTCACGATATCCTAAGGTGCTTAGAGAAGTAGATAGAAATGGATTTAATGCAGCACATTGTGCAGCAGAAGGAGGCGATGTTCGCATTTTACAGCTTTTGACAGACAATGGCCTTCCTGCAACTGAAACAACAGAAGCCAAATGGACAATACTTCACATTGCATGTTTATATGCTCAATTCGAGATGTGTCAATATATTCTCTCACAATATCCTGGCATGCTAACAGTTGTTGATACAATTGGACAGAGTGCAGCACATTTTGCAGTACAAGGGGGCGATGTTCGAATTTTACAGCTTTTAGCAGATAAAGGACTTCCCATGTAGAGCTTATTTGAGATGTTTTAACACATACCGTCACTGAACCCTAACATGATTAAAAAAAATGATACAAAGAGAGAAAACGCAACACATTTGCGGCACAATATGGAAAGGTTCAATATTGCAGCTTCTTAACGAAAGAGCATCAATCGGAAAATAATGTATCAAATTGCATATAACAATTTTAAATGTTTATCATTCAACACTGTCATAGTTACAGCTACAATGTACTATGATATGCTAAACAAAGTGAATAAATATAGATGAAATACTTTATTTTAAATACATACGAGAAAATATTTTATGTTTCCATTTTTTTTTAAATTTACCATTAAATTCGAAAAAAAGGTTGTAGCTGCATTATTGAATTTAACATTGCTATGTATTTTTTGTGTGATTTCTTCATGCGAAATTGACAAGAAGAGAAAACCTCGTACTGAAATGTTAAATGATGTGAATGAAAAGATTTTACAGTTTCTTGATTACAAAAGCAACTGTAGGCAATAATTGAAATTTAATTAAATTGATATTCTTTGCTGTAATTCGTATAGAACTAATACATATTTTTACTATGTCCAGCTATACGTTTCATAATATAAATGGTAAGAAAAATGATGCAGTTTTGTATATATTTTGCAGCAAACTGACTAGGGATTCAAAATGGAATATTTTGATGGAATCATTTACTGATTCAGGGAGTTAAAACCTTTAATATATTTATAACTAATTGAATAAGGATATTGAGATAACGAACAGTATTCAATCTCAAAGTCCATTAAACAATACAAGATAGGAGCAGAGCAAACACGGACCTCCGAAACATCAGAGGTTGGATCAGGTGCCTTGGAGGAGCGAGCATCCCCTGCTGACCGGTTACAACCGCCGTGTGCTCCTTGTCATGATCAGGAAATAACGGAAATATCCGTCGTCAATTCAGTGTATAAATAATGGACTAACAATTTGTATGAAAAACGTCAGTCAGCATTTTGCATTTGCTGACAAGGTCATTGTATCGACCATAGAACTTACGAAATTATGACTATAAACGAGATTTTCTTGTTTCATCAACTTGCTTGTCAATAATTTACCTCGTTTTGAATGAATTTTTGTACAATTTCATGTCTGAAGAACTGGAAAATATCTTAAATATATGACCAATGTGGAAATTGTTTAAGGTCCCGCTGAAGGCCACTTTTGTTTGTATAAATCGGGTTTTAAAGGTGGCCAAAGAGTGAAGGGCACCATCAAACTCGGTCCAATCTCAAATTAAAATTATTTCATGTAATTATATGCTGATGATATCTATGAATCCAAACAACATCAAAATCCCCAATTAAGTCAATTTGGGGAGAAAATTTAATCATGAAATGATTGATTGACTTTTTGATTGATTGATTTTGTTCAACGCGAAGTCTGCAATTTTCAGCCATATTATGACAGACATAAACTAATAACCATCACTAACATTAAAATGTCATGTAAATGTGAGATATGTAATGTGACATGTAAATGTGTATATTCAATATTTTACAAATAAAACAAAAAACTTCATTGTCTTTACGTTCATAATATTTTTTGAAGGTAATTTTAAACATGGTACTAGGTTACTTAATTACTTTCTCATGGTATAATGGATTATCGCGTGTTTGTCATATTGAAACACTTTCTTAGGAAATATGTTCATGAGTACAAGAGTATACATTTAGTCATATTTTAAAAAAATCGACAATTTTAACTTTTCAATCAAAATAACGTTCACTTGTAAATGATTCAGAATTCTAACACCAGTGTCAATTCGATCATGTCTCTTATATTATGTTTAAGCCTTTGGATAAAGGGTATAAAATTTTGTCCGTGAAATAAGGCTATTAAATATCAACACATTAAAAGTTATTGTAAAGCAAGTTTCAAGATTTTTAAAGATGTTGCATGATATTGACAATGAAGAATGGAATGCGGAACGACACCCTGAACGGAAATGTGATATTCCCAAGACTTGTTAATGAAAAAGTGAGTATAAATACTGTGAAATCATTAATTTTCTTGGGGGGTTAATTTTCGTTGTTTTTAAAGTATGGTGAGACCCACAAAATTATGACTACCACAAAATGTAAATTTTTTATAGGAATTACTACTTAACATTTTCCAACCGCGAATTTGAATCACCACAAACCAATATTTTTCCCCAGCCCAAACCTCGAAAATGTGACCCCTGGAAAATATGCTATTTTACAGTATACAACTGGATGCCTGTGCACTTGACCAGTTTAAAATGTTATAGTATATTTTATCAGTGCTTTCAAACATGTTGCATTATGTTCTCAAGGAAGGTTGTACATTATCCCGCGCAAGAAGGAAATTTCTATATATTCTAAAGCTCATTTTAGAAAAAGGTGAGCTTACAAAGGATGACCTAAATACATTTCACATTGCACGTTTAATGCCAAACATCAGATAACGATACCCTGTATTGTGATATAAAACCAGTAGGTATTGAAACGAAGCACTGTAATATACAGCAAAAGGTGAAAACGACTTATTTTACTATCTTCATTACTGAATGGGGTTTATTAAATATGTGAATTGGATTTTATTTAAGGATACACCAAAGGTTTCCAAAGGGCAAAATTTAATTTGCTTGTAATTCTTTCATTAATAAAGATAACATATTAAAAGTATATATCATTTGAAAGGTTGTTACATTTACTATTTAATGATCTTAATTTAAATTTTCATTTTTATCTTATTTAAAAGTTATTAATATTTTAATGTAAATATTAGTACATTTATATTTTATAAATCAACTTTTTTGTATTCCATCTCTCAAAGTCAAAATTTTGCCTCAATGTAGATTAAAGATTGCACTTTAAAACTGTATCTCAGATTTTTGATAAATCTTCTTATTCAAAAGTTACATCCATTTGTCTTTCAACCTTACCAATTTATTAGCCCGATTCTACATTTCCCCCAATAATTCGAGAACTGAGCAAGATATCAAAAATCTGAGATACGGTTTTGTGAACACACATTTGAGACACAATCTAGCCAGTTTTCAGAGAAATTGGTCAATAAACAAGGGATCTGAATCCTTTGAAATAATACCACCAACTGTCTGATCTTACTTTACAGTAGAGGGCAAAAACCCATTACACAACAAAATCTGCCAAAGCTAGAAATATATGACACCTTGGAGATTCAGCTTTGGACACCTGTCACTTATCCATATTCCCTATGCATATTCACAAGAATGGGAGGTTCTATTCTTTATTTAGGTGCTTTTAATGAAGTAAAATAGGTTCAATTCTGAATCAGAAAGATTTTCCGGCAAAATGGCAAGAGCTAACATTTGTAAGCTCCACTTCCTATTTCATGGTCATTAGTGACCTGTTAGATCTCCTTCCCTTAATCTAGAGTCCCTGTAGTTTAATTACCGATAGCCTCTGTGTGGCTAGTGAAGAATTTCCCAAGTGGTCACTGTGATTTATTGCTCCTTTCAGTAGCAGGCAGTTACAGACCAAATCAGAAGCTTCAATAACGGCACATTCACATGTGTTAGTGTTTATGTTTGATTATTGTTAAATAATTAGAAAACCATTAAATAATCAGCAAGAATTTTTCATGCATTATGAAGCAGTGATTAGCATTGGTTTTTTTAGCCAAAAATCTCAAAATTGACAAAAATTTTGAAAAGTCTTTGGTGTATCCCTAAGGCAAAGAACAATAACTCTTGAATCTAGTATTACCTTATCATATATCAAAGCTTTAAATTGCAGCAAGGGATTTAAATTTAAAAATAAAATGCAAAAAATATAAACCTCTGATGTTTCGGAGGTCCGTGTTTGCTCTGCTCCTATTTTGTATTGTTTTGTGGACTTTGATTTTGAATACTATTCGTTATCTCCATATCTTTCCTCATTATCATAGGACTTTTTGTTTACTCTCTTGTCACAAGGCCTAAATTTCACTTGATAAGTGTTTCAGAAGAGAAAAGAAAACTTGCAGACTGAGAAAAATAAGTAGTTAAATTCATTTATAGCCCAAATCAATAACTTCCCTAGAGTGCGTCGATATGGTAACTGCCACAATATTTTATTAGAAAATTCTTGCTACCTACTATATTTATGCGCTTTTTCAAACCGTTCGACTGGTGAACATTATAATAGCATATTGTACAGAACATTTTATTGAAAATCAGTGATTTTACAGTATGTTCAATTCCTAGAGTGCCTTGTAGAACTGGGATTATTTGTTGTATAAACATACAACATCTAAATAAAATTAACCTTGGTCCATTCAAATTATTACTTCAAAGAAGGATTTTTTTCAAATTTATGGCATTTCAAATTAACAATTTCATAATAAATTCAAGAAACGAAATACCAAAGAGATGTTGTCAAAAAGATTCAATTTGATCTTTTGAGGTAAGGTCTGGTTAATGTCATTATCTTTTTTCATAGACATTTAGAATAAGAATTTAATGTTGTCAATCTACTGGGTGAAAAGTCCAGTTTCCTAAAAACTTAAACTATATGGAAACCTTGCTGAAACTTGGCGTTGAAGTTTCCTGTATGGTTTTCGCAAAGCGGAAACTTTATAATAGTTTCAGCAAGTTTCTGTAGGCTTTCCGTATACTTAAACTCTTAGGTTTGTTTCCTAACAGTTTTCGCAAAATGGAAACCAACGTAAAATTCAATGAAATGTCAATGTAACGATGCTCTTTAGTTTCAGTATGTTTCAGTTTCCGGAAACTATTGATTTAAATTCCATATAGTTTCCGCAAATTACAACCCCCTCTCCCTTTCCTCTCCAATCATAAACATGTTATACCCGTTACACAAAATATGTTTTTCAAGTTTGAGCTGGTTGCTACTGACACGCATCCCACTAAACAAAATCTGAAGTCTCCATCGATTTCTGAAAATAAGCAACCAAAACTTTCATTCGACACTGTGATGTATGTTACTAATGCCAACACTTTTTAACCGGTACTACATTGTAACTGATCAAAAGAAGATGGGCGCATTTGGCGTGTGATCTGCAGGAATCATTTGTACGAAACATTTATGGTTTAAATGTCCATGATTCGGTTGGCTGGTTACATAGCTGGTCAAATTTTACAAACAATTCCAAAGTTTTTTTTTTTTTTAATTTAGTTTGAAAGACCTTGTGAGATTGAAACATTAATGTCCGTTATGGGGTACTAAAACATAGTAATGTTTCAAAAATTAACACCTAAATTTTTTAATGCATAGAAGCTTGATACGTATACATGTCACAGTACATTACAGAATAGAAAATCGGAATTGAATTCGCTCGAGAACCAAACTGAACCAAAATTTATATAAATCAAAATTTTAATATCCGCAGATGAAACTAAACGGAAAAAATAAAGGTTGTTTGCATAAAAAAAATAACGCCCCATTCCAGGCTCTAACCAAAAATTTTTCGCATCAAGTGCACTGAACAGGTTATCCAACTTACCTGGTACTGAGCTATCACCGCTACACATATAACAATGACTTTAAAAGGACAAAAAAGCACCACATTCACACATTTGGATTTTTTTGATTTCGTGGTCCCTTGGTCTTCTCTCCATTTTTTAAAAATGTGTATTTGTTTCTTTGTATTAGAATACACACAAATAATGTTTCAAAATCATGGAGAAAAGACCCAGAGACAGAGTTTTTTTTTAGAAAAACATGTTTCAAAATGTACAATTTCGTACCAAGGTCTGACCTGGCCAATTTTCAAGTTATTTTATAGGAAATCAACGCTCAATTTCGGGAAAATATTTTACGTTTCTGTCGCACAGGAACTCGATAAATAAAATGAATGTTAACATTTCATGTGACATGTCAATAAAATTTTCACTTTTCAATTACGACCAGATTCCTGCCAAATGCCAATCAAAAGCGCCCTCGTTATTTGTCCGTTGTCTGTCGTCGTAGTCGTCGTTGTAAACATTTCACATTTTCATCTTCTTCTCAAGAACCACTGAGCCAATTTCAACCAAACTTGGCACAAAGTACCCTTGGGTGAAGGAAATTCAAGTTTGTTCAATGAAGGGCCTTATTCCAAGGGGAGATAAAAATGAATTAATGAAAAATTAATGGCATATTTAAAAAATCTTCTTCTCCAGACCACTGGGCCAGGAAAGATTAAACTCAAGTGGAATCATCCTTAGGTAGTGTAGATTTAGATTTGTTCGAATCATGACCCCCAGGGGTAGGACGGGCCACAATGGCTTCTCAAAGTTTAACATATAAATATATAGGAAAAATCTTTAAAATTCTTCTCCAGAACCACTGGGCCTGGAAAGATGAAACTCATGTGGAAGCATCCTCAATTAGTGTAGATTCAAGATTGCTCAAATCATGACCCCCGGGGGAAGGGCGGGGCCACGAGGGCTAATCCAAAGTTTATGTAGTTGTATCAATGTCTAATAATATAGTTAAATTAAATATTATTAATAAGAAACTTGAATTGCCTTGTATGTACTGATTTTAAAACGTCGAGAGGCCCTCAAATCTGTTATATCTAATTTTAATGTGTATTAATCAAAATTAGAAAATAAATGTGCATTAATCAGAATTGGAAAATAAATGTGTGAATATATTTTGTACAAATAACTTGTAAATAAATTGTAAGTGAACGAACATGACTTGTATTTTGTACTATTTGATTTGCAATTTTGTTAATATTTATAGCCTTCTAAAGACTGATAAAGGCTTTGATAACCTGTATATCGATCATATCCCATTTGCACTTTGTAGGCGATTGCAAATACAAGTAGTTTCAGATTAAAATTTCGCACTTGCTGTATCCTTTAAATAATCACCAATATGAGGGCTGTCAGAAGCCTGTTGTTGTTTTTTTTTTTTGACGTTAGATGTACGAAACGTTTCCGCCTTTATTTTAAACTGCACAATGAGTCAAAATCATGTGTTTCTTTTAAGATATATGTATTGTACATCAACATTTATGAAAATTATGAGTATATAGCAAAGATATGACAACTAAACTGCAATAATAGACTGCACAATAAAAAAAACAAAGGTTGTATCTACCGTTTTGTTGTTTTTGTGTATGTCAAGATCACGCCGCTTTTATTTTCAGCTTAAACATTCAACTGGACCATGCAAAGGTGAGAAATATATGTTGTTATAACTTTTTAAAAGGATTGTATCAAAATTCTTGGTCTATTTACATTCCTTCCTGGGTATTCGAGACCATGGTTACTATGGTAACTTGTTAAGACTTTTCTGCGCACGTGTACAATAGGGAGGAAGAAGCAAAGCAATAGCTTTGTTATGGGGTATACTGAAATCATTTTTACTTTTTTTTTTCTCCAAAATAATAGAAATTTAGGTTTTGAAACCTGTATTTTTCTTAAACTTAATAGTTTTGGGAATTGAACAAAATTTACACGGGTTATGCAAACATTCTACGTTTGTCAAGATTCCCCTTTGTGCGTCACAGTGTCTCTTTAAATATCCTTGGCCTTCAAGCTTAAGGACGGTCTTAAACCGACTAAGTTCTCCCTCAGGAAATGACTTAAAGGTATAATTTTCTTCTGTGGACCTTGAAAAGACGAGCAAGTTCAGAAAACCATGTCATTATCTCCAAAGCCATGCATTTCAAAACAATAGTTGTGGTCACTTAGGGGAGACCTATAGTAATCGATCCTTTTGTACACATTTTTTTGCATGAATTAAAAAGTATTTTCGTTTTATATAAGCAGCAGAAAATTTGCTAAAGGTCTTAATTAGATCGGCATTCTTCGGATTGTAATAAATTTAGCTCAAAAAGTGCGTCTTGGTACACAGCTATCAAGCATGATATAGGAAGATTTACACGTATCTATGGTTACCATTGAGAAATATCTACGGCATTTTGTCATTGGTGGACCTTTCTCATGAAATATATGAAAATAACTAACAGTATTAAAGCTCAAATATCCATTTAAGCAATACAAATCAGCAGCAGAGCAGACACAGACCTCTAAAACATCAGAGGTGGGATCAGGTGCCAGAGTGGAGTGACCATCTGCAGCTCGCCGGTCACACTTGCCATATGCACCTTGTTATAATCGAGAAATAACGTAGAAATCCGTCGACAATTTGGTGTGTAAATAAAGGCCTAACAATTAGTATAAAAGACAAGAGGTCCATGGGCCACATCGCTCACATGGGCAATATGATCAATCATGGCTTTGCTATTCTTGAGAAGAAGATTTTTAAAGAATTTTCCTATATATTTCTATGTAAAATTTGGTCGGCCATTCTTTTTCAAGCTCACCATCCTGAGGATATATCGTATCGACATATGAATAGAAATTACCATTGTTGACAATTCGTCGTCGATATGTATTCGATGTGTCTTAATGTTGAGTTTAAACCACAGCAAGTGTTTTTCCACCAGATCCTTTGACAGAATTAGAAAAGTGCATATCTTCTATCACTTTAAGTGACAAATGGGTAGGAAATATTTCAACTGAATGGGTCTGGTATGAAGACAGCATTCGCTCTTTATTGAAACAGTGTGTGAAAATTGTTAAACGGGGCAAATTTTATCATCAGAAAGTATTTGCAGATTCCGAAGACCTTCTTTTTTTCGTATGAAGTGAAGGGCCGCTGCTGCGGCATTTTCTCACTTTGATTAAAACGTGTAAGTAAGGGGGTGTGCAAGCATCTATTTACAATTTTAAAAAAATAATTGTAATTATTTTTTTTAAATTATATGAAGTTTATATGAATTTTTACATGAAGTATAAGTCTATATGAAGTTTTATAACGATATCGGATATATTATTTACTTTAACGAAAGATTCTTTTGATCTATTGTTATTCACAATGTCCAGTAGTATGTTAACGCCTTGAAGTTCAGTAATGTAACAACAGACCACAATCACTTTATGTGGATAGGGATGAAAGACGAACACGAATGGATGCATTTCTAATCAAACGGGGTACCTGGAAGAAATCTTATTAATGACATTTTATTATTGACATTTAGAAAGAAAGTCTTTTTAATGTTATTTTATTATTGCCATTTAGAACACACGTCGAAGATTTAAGGATGAGGGGATCGAAGATCACTTACTGTACATGGAACGACCTGGTTTACTGGCAAGAGAAGGCCATCGTCGTAGTTCACGAGTACAGTTGTAACGGTATCCTATATTAAAACATCGCTGTGACGTCATGCCTTTGTTCTTGCAGTCTAAAAATTTACTTGTATCCGTCCGATAATAATTAGTATTCTTCTGTTTTATTGTTATGCAGTGTTTGTTTACATGTCATTGCTCCGCGCGAGCAATGTCGTTACATAACATAAAAATGTTGCTCCTCATGGGCAATATCATCTGTGAGCTTGAGATAAAAGATACCTCAGAGTCTGACACATCTGTTTCATACTTGGATTGAAAAAGACGTTAATCTGTAATGGAAATCTGACAACCAAGCTTTATGATAAACGTGATGACTTTAATTTTTCTATCGTCAATTTGCCTTACTTATGCAGCAATATACCTTCATCACCTACATACAGAGTATATATATCTCTGCAAGTGAAATAGTAATTTAATTGAACTACATGTAATTGTCGTTGGTGTAGATTATAAGGCATCCAGCAGAGATTTCAAAATGTTTATTATGTCTTTGAAGATCCTTTCTTTTTTATTGAGAGAAACTTTCTAGGAACATAAAAATAAATTAAATAATTGGTATTTGATTTTGGACTTATTTTGCATTAATTGATTCAAATACTTAAGTTCTAAAATAATGCATTTTACAAAACCGCCTAAATTAACGGCTATCAAAATGTTTATATTTTACTGCTATTAATTTTGTAAATCAGTACAATTTTTCATTGCTAATACGGTATCATCACTAAAAATGTGCCTCCTATTAATTATTTACAATACATTGTATACACCGTAATTCATATCTTGTTTATATCATTTAACTTAATAAGTTTTACATTGACTTTTTTTTTTATACATAGTGCACATCCATGATCGAGATCAGTTCATTTTATATAATAAAAAATATAACATATCTAATGAGCAGTGGAAAAAGAAGTGAAAGATTATAAAAACTACTCATTATTATTCAAAACAAACCTTTATTTACAACTTTTATGCTTGTTATTAATAAGCAATTGGTCCGGATCTGGTAAACAAAGCCGTCAGCCACACTTGTTATTAAGAATTTTAATAGATGAACACTTACAATAAACACTGTCACTGTGTTACATGCAAAAGTAATTTTTGTTAAAATTTCCAATTCATAAGTACAATTACATGTACGGTCTAATAGTATTTCTAAGTTTGAATATTTTTATACCTGGTTAGTTCTTTCCGGAAAAATATTAGTTACACAGACTGACTCATCAACTATTTAGCAATTTATATTTCCGATTGTACTTGTTTTGGGACTACTTATCAAAAGTTTTGTAAACATGGTAAATGCAGATTGACAAATTTCCTTTCTCCATCAGTAAATACGATCAATAGACTGATGCCAATTAGTTTCATTCACCTTGTTTGTAAATATGCACCCTTATCTCTCTTTCACGTTTCTATCCCCCTTTTCCTATCTTTCCTTTACATTGGGCATTCATTCGATTCTTTATTGATGTTTTTGTACGATTACGGTAAAAGATAATAATCTAAATATACTTACAGTTAACTGCCAGGGTCTTGGAGATAAAGATAAAAGATTAGATGTTTTTAATACTTTAAGAAAAAAGAACTATAATGTTTATTTTCTGCAAGACACACACTTCGTTAAAAGTGACGAAAAATTTATCCAAACACAGTGGGGCTATCGGGCATTTTTCAGTTCGTATAAGTCTAATTCGCGTGGTGTTGCTATTCTTTTTAATAATAATTGCGAAATAGATATTCAAAAACATTTAAGCGATGAAAATGGAAATTACATAATAATAGACTGTACTATTGAGGGTATGAACTTTATACTTGTAAATATTTATGGGCCAAATTCTGATACACCAGTTTTCTATTCTAATTTGATGAATGAGATTGAAAAAATCTACATGTTGCAACAAATAATCATAGCAGGCGATTTTAACTTAGTTTTAAATAAGGAATTAGATTCCATGAATTATAAAAATTTGAACAATCCAAAAGCGAGACTGGAAGTTATAAATTTAATGGAAAATTTGAATCTAAAAGATATATTTCGTGAAAACTACGCTCAAGTTAGGCGCTATTCGTGGAGAAAAAAGACACCCTTAAAACAGGCTAGACTAGACTTTTTTCTTATATCTGAATCTTTGCTCCCTTCTGTTAGTAGTGTTCAATATGAAAACAGTTACAGATCCGACCATTCTCCAGTTGTGATGTCTTTGAAAATTAATGACTTTATTAAAGGTAAAGGATTTTGGAAATTTAACAATTCTCTTTTAACAGATAAGGCTTATATTGATTCAATTAAACAAAAAATCAATGACGTAAAAGTTCAGTATGCATGCCCAGTGTATGACTTAGATAATCTTTGTTCTGTCGATAATGAATTATTGTTGTTCACTGTTAGTGACCAATGTTTCCTAGATATTTTACTCATGGAAATTAGAGGAAAGACTATATCTTACTCAAGTTATAAGAAAAAAAAGATGCATGAAAGAGAATTATTTTTAGAAAATGAGATTTTACATTTAGAACAAAATCTGACAGAAAGTACATTAGATACCCTTAGAATGAAACAAACAGAACTTGAAGATATACATAAGACAAAGTTAAAGGGACAGGTTATTCGTTCTAGAATGAAATGGATTGATGAAGGTGAAAAACCGTCAAAATATTTTAGTCAACTTGAATCTAGAAATTATTTAAGTAAACTGATACCAAGATTAGAAAAAGAAAATGAATCTATTATTTCAGATCAATATATTTTAAATGAAACAAAACTTTTTTATGAAAATCTATATAAAAAAAGAGAAATTGTTGAAAATGAAAACTACAGCAAAAAATTGTCAGAATATAATGATATCCCAAAGCTGTCTTTTGAAGAAGCTCTAAGTATAGAGGCTCCTATAACAAAATCAGAGGTTCTAAACTTTCTTAAACAGATGAAAAATGATAAAAGCCCAGGTCCAAATTGATTCACATGTGAATTTTTTAAATTTTTTTTGGAGGGATATTGGCACATTTATTACAAGAGCAATCAATGACTCATACTTAAAACAAACTTTTTCCGAACCAAACAAATTAGGGGTAATAACATGTATTCCAAAAACTGGTAAGCCAAAACAATTTTTAAAAAACTGGCGGCCTATTAGCCTCTTAAATGTTGTATATAAATTAGCCTCAGTGTGCATTGCGGAAAGAATTAAAAAATTCTTAGATAAGCTAATACATGGGGACCAAACAGGATTTATTAAAGGTAGATTTATTGGCGAAAATATTAGATTAATATATGATATTATGCACCAAGCAGAGTCAAGAAATATACCTGGTCTCTTAATGTTTATCGACTTTGAAAAAGCATTTGATACCATTTCATGGAACTTCATAAATCAAACACTTTGTTTCTTCAATTTTGGTCAGTCAATTAGAAATTGGATAAAATGTTTCTATAATAATATAAAGTCCTGTGTTATTCAAAATGGGATAGTGTCTCAGTACTTTTACCCTGAAAGGGGTTGTAGACAAGGTGATCCTATTTCACCGTACCTTTTTTTACTTTGTGCAGAGATTCTAGGTATTTTAATTAGAAAAAATAAGGATATTAAAGGTATAACTATTGATGGTGAAGAATACAAGTTGTCCCAATATGCAGATGATACATCTGTTATTTCTGATGGCTCTCCAAGCTCATTGGATGGAATTACAAGAGTGTTAGATTATTTTGCATCAATCTCGGGTCTAAAAATAAATTTTTCTAAAACTAAATTAGTCTGGATTGGAAGTAAAAAATTCTCAAAAGATGTTTTTCATCACTCAAGATGGAAGTTTGATCCCAGTACTACATCCTTTGATTTACTAGGTGTTAAGTTTTCTGTTGATTTACATGAGATGGTAGATATTAATTACAAATTAAAAATTGAAGAAATTAAAAAAACCATGTTACAATGGAAAGCTCGCAAACTTACTCCTCTTGGAAGACTGACTGTAATAAAAACATTATTAATTCCTAAACTAAATCATCTTGTCCTCACTTTACCAAACCCTAACGATGATGTCATGAGTGCTTTCGAAAAAGACTTGTATAATTTTTTATGGAATAATAAAAATCATAAAGTTAAGAAAAATGTAATTATTCAAGAGTATAAATTTGGGGGCTTGAAAATGATAGACTATCAAAATTTTGTTACTTCATTGAAATCTAGTTGGGTAAGGCGGGTTATGTACTCAAGTGCAAAATGGGTTAAATTACTTGAAGCAGAATTGGGAATAAGTATAAATCATCTTTGGCTGTTTGGAATTGACTTTATTAAGAATCTGAGTAGTACCACGAAAAATAAGTTTTGGAAAGATGTTTTCTCTAGCTGGTGTAAAGTAAATCAGGCTAAAGCTATAGCTGATTTAAGTCCTCTCCAAGAACACATATGGCATAATCCAGGAGTTACCATTGGTGGCCAGTCAATTTTCATCAAAAGTTACTTTAATTCAGGCTTTGTTTTTATCAATGATTTCTTAGATTTAAATGGAAATTTTTACAGTTTTGATTTTATTCAAAATAACTTGAAGGTAAATACAAACTATGTTGAATATGCCGGACTAAGAACATCAATTAGAAAGAGACTATCGTGTTTTAAGAATTATGAAATAAAGCCAATGCCTAGACCGATGCTTCCATCCAGCCTTGAAATTTTCTTAAAGAGTAAAAAAGGGTGTAACGATATGTATAATGTTCTTATTAGGAATAAAAAGGGCAATATAACTTCAGTTATAAAATGGAGTGAAAATGGGGAAGAATTTAGTGAAAAATACAGGGAAAAATTTTTTGAGCTACCTTTCAAAACAACCCAAGAATCAAAACTTCAATGGTTACAATTCCAAATCTTACATAGAATAATTCCTACTAATTTCCATCTGTTTAAATTAAGACTTATTGATTCACCACTATGCTCCTTCTGTGAGAAGGATATTGAAACTATTGATCACTTTTTTGTTGAATGTTCTGTTGTAAAAGAAGTATGGTTAGAGATTGAAGAATGGATCTTGCAAAAAGTGAACAAGTCTGTTTGTTTTGATAGACAATCAATTTTATTTGGTAAATTTTTAAACGGAAACTCCTACAAGTTAGAAAATCTACTTATTCTGATCGTAAAACAATATATTTTTGCTAGTAAGTATGCCAAAACTATAAAATTAAACATTGAGACTTTGAAAAATGTTATTACTGAAAGAATTAGAGTAGGAAAATTTCTTTTGTTAAAAAATTGTAAATATGATGAATTTGAAAGACACTGGCAGGAAATATTTGAAAAACTTTAAATTTTCTTTCCACTAGCTGTTCAATTAAGTGTGTGCCCTCTCATCTCTCTCTCTCTCACTCACTTTCTTTCTTTCCCCCTTTCTCTCCCCCTCTCTTTCCACATAAACTTTCACACTAGTTTTTATTATTATTTTTTTTTTGTTTTTGTCTTTTGCTTTATTTGTATATGTATTTATGTATACGTCTCTTTCATATTTGTGTAATTTGTGTGAAAGTTAAAATAAACTTCTCATAAAAAAAAAAAAAAAAAAAATAAGCAATTGGTCCATCAAAGGAATGAAAAACAGACCACTATCTTACATAACCACACACAGATCGAGTGCTCTAGGTGGGTAGCATTAAGACCTGTATACTTGGTAAGATTTGTATTATAAGATTTGTATTACAATACAAAATCTTACTGTGTATACACTCTTAATACAGTGTATCATAAGATTTTTCGAATCTTATAAAACTGTATTAAGAATAGGGTCATCCTATTTTTATCCTTACTAAAAAAGCACATGGTAAATAATAATAATGGTCGACATTACAAGTAAAGACATCGAAAAAAACTCGTGGCTTAATGGGAAGGAGGAAAAGACTTGTGGAATATATCAAGCAGTGCAAAGTATGACGATAAACACTGCTATCAGAGCCTCATTCTCCATTTTTATTCTTTGACAGAGAGAGAAATATGGCGGGGAAAATACGTTGGAATACGTAATTTATTTACAATCTTATAAGATGTGCATTAACTTGAGTACATGAAAGAAGGATATGGAGATAACGAACAGTATTCAATCTCAAAGTCCATTAAACAATATACAAAATAAGAGCTGAGCAAACACGGACCTCTGAAACATCAGAGGCGGGATCAGTAACGTGGAGGAGTGAGCATCCCCTGCCGACCGATCACACCCACCGTGTGCTTGTTGTCATGATCAGGAAATAACGGAAAAAAATCCGTCATCAATCCAGTGTATAAGTAATGGCCTAACAATTGGTATGAAAAACGTCAGTCAGCATTTGACTCAATGAGAAATTGTATTTGCTGACAAGATAATTATATCGACCATAGAACTTACGAAATGATGACTTTAAACGAGACTGTTGATATTCTTGTTTCATCAACTTGCTTGTCAATAATATACCTCGTTTAAGAAATTGTTCATACGTAAAGCATGTTCTTGCGTATCGAATCAACTGAGATATATATACTCCGTATGCAGGTGATAAAGGTATATTGCTGCATAAGTAAGGGAAGTTGACGATAGAAAAGTTAAAGTCATCACGTTTATCATATAGCTTGGTTGTTAGATTACCATTAGTGTCTTTTTCAAGTGAAATATCCAAGTATGAAGCAGAAGTGTCGGACTCTGTGGTATCTTTTATCTCAAGCTC
>PRKT01000685.1:101254-165845 GCA_003671525.1 Saccostrea glomerata
TTCGAAGCGTAACCGCCATTCAAGCCGATTTACACCTTGCGTCATTTTTCAAAATCTACGACGGACGGTTAGTGCAATAATTTATATTCGAAAATATTCAAGCGTCTGTCTCAAATGTATATATAAGTAATAAATAACAAGTTTATAAACTTCAATGGGAATTGAAGTGGGTCGGTACGTGATCAAATCTTCTGTGAAGGCCTTCGGCCTTCACACGATTTGATCACGTGACCGACCCACTTCAATTCCCATTGAAGTTTATAAACTTGTTATTTATTTCTTAAATATATTTATAACTTTTTCTAATAAACAGGTGTAAACTGAATTGATTTTTTACAAGTGTGAAAGAGATACAATTACTAAGTATTGAGATGAAAAAAGTTTTTAGGTACAATGGATTCTTTAATTTGACAGTTTTTTGACATTTTATTGCATAAAATTACATGTGAACTTGTTGCCTCACGTAATAATTTTATTTGTCAAATAATTCATTAAGGGATAACAGAGTCCAAATGTTGTACAGCGAGGTCTGGTCTCTTAGGTAGGAAGTTCTTGACCACGAGTGTTCGGGGGAAAATGTGTGGAAATAACTTTATTTAAAGAATGATATGTTTGGTCCGCCTATCTTCAGAAGGGTACAAAAAATGATATCTGTGGTTTCTTTTGGTTAATTGTTAATCGATTATCCATCACGTACATGTACATTTGCAATGGACTGAGAAACGAAAGTTAAATAATGCTAAACTACCAATTAATGTAAAGAAAAACACATATAAACAAACAAAATTAAATAAAATCAAATTTAATTGGAAAAATTGCCAGAATCTATGAGGTGCAAATACATGTAACAAACAGTGCTCGATTGTAGACATTCTATAAACACGGAGTTTTTAGAGAATGAAAGAGTAAACTTTTGGAATCCGCTGGTTTGTTTAACAAATATCTTTGTCTTGTTCCGTACAAAACCATCAGTAATGTCAAAACAGCATTATCTTAAAAACAATATTCACAAATCCTACACTTTAACCAATAATGTAGTGGAATCTATAACAGATTTGTTTTTCTCAAGTTCTATTACTGTTTGACGTCTGTAACTGAGCTGAAAGCAGAGTTGAGTCCGTGTAAAAATGTCTTTATGGAAATGTTTTTCACAAGATCTTTGAAATTAACATATGAAAATTAACTTTGCTTTGAGTTTCAAAAATTCAATAGAAAATAGACGTGTAACGTAATATTCTTAAGTTCAAGATGGTTTAAATATCTGGAACTGGAAAACCGAAGAAATATCTATAAAAAGTTGTAATAAATTAACCTATGGTGAAGGCGAGGTTCAGTCATCTTAAATAATGTAAGCAATAAAGTTGGTTTTACTTAAGTATCTTTTCGCTCTTCACTTCAATTGCTTAAACAGTGACCTTGCTTGATGCCTACTTTTTTTTTAACAAAAAAGGCAAATACACTATAGGTATAAAAAAAAATCAAATGTCAAAGTTTTTCTTTATCAAATGCAGCTTTAATTCTATGGTCAAAATTAGAAAAAAAAATATATTACAGAGTAGGGACCTGTCTCAATGAATAAACATATCTAGTACACACACAGAATGCTCACACACTCTAGGATTTGTACCCAGAAAAAGGACATGGTACTTCAGAAGTAAGTGCTAAAATTAAATTTTGGTAATTTTTTTTTTTTGCAAACATGAGTCATACTAACAAGTAAGTTCAATAGGTCAATACATTGGTTCCCATTGAAAGATATTGTGACAAGATATGCCCATGTGAAAAATGAAAACCAGTCTCAAACCAATTAAAGTTTAAGTCAAGGATAAATTTTTTCAATCAGACAGAGTTATACAGACAGAGGGTGAGACAGTCAAAAACAATTAACTTCCCGAATCTTTGGTTATGGAGGCAGTTAAATATTTTTGTACTACATGTACGTTAAATATTAAAATAAAGATAGATATGTATGTCAATTTCTTCAAGATTTAGTTTAATTGGGAAGTCTATAAATTGTGTCATTCTGTATGCCCTATTCTGTATGCAATATTCGCTAACAAAAAATTACCAATAAAATTGAGGTATAAAAATTATTGAAATACCAGCATATTCTAAGAAATAAAAGGATTACAATACAGTCCTACCAGAATAACCTTTTGTGTCATTAAACGAAATAAAAATCTGAGTGATAGGCTCTTCTCCTAATTTATTTGATAATCTGTATAACAGATACAAATAGGCTACTGATGATGGCAGATCTGCATCTAATTAATAAACGATAAATATCATAAAAACCTGCTTGTATATATCACACCACCGAGACTCTAGACTAGTATCGAGTTAAATGATTTGAAGTACGTGGCTGATAGAAGCCAATTACTTAGAAATCAAAATAATATCAACATTGTTAGAGTTGTAAAAAGATATTTTAAATAATTAGATAATCGAAAACATTTAAATATATCAGAACAACCATTCAGTATTTCTTACAACTTCTTTCTATTCTTTGTTTGCCTCCTTCTCTCAGTGCGGAAAAAAAGTCAAATGCAATTTATTGTGTATAAATACCAGTATCCTGATGAGTGCTATATGCGATCGTTTGTAATCTTAAAATAAACAGATGCCATATTGACTTTCAAAATTTATTTAAAAGAAAACAGAAAATAGAATAAAATGTAAACTTTACAAATAAAATTTAGCCTAATGAATAAAAGAAATTGAAATCTTTAGAAACAAAGAAATTAAGAAAAATCACTGTAATCAGTAAGGTGCATTTATTGTTGCGTGTTTCAATCTCCACGTCTAAGGCAGTCTCCAACCCGAAAAACTCGGTACACTCCCTCGGGATTCGATGTTTCGATTACCGCCAGTTATTCGAACGAATACATGCTGTCCTCGGCGGACATAGACAAGGACTGTCGTTGATCCACTTTCTAATCCCTCATCACTGTCAACGATTAATTTCCCCTTTGCAGAACCGCCAACGATCAAGTCAGAAATAACCCACTCTTTGTGGTCGGTCATCAATGTCCAGGTGAATACGTAGTACCCTGAGCTAGGACATACAAAGACACCGCTGGAAGGATTGTAACGACGTAATTTGTTGACAATAACTCGATTAAAAGGAACGCGTCCATGGTGGTTTTTGAGATTGTGTGTTAACCTGGCATAGAAGTAAGCATTGTTGGGAGGTGCACATCGTTTGGATCTGATGTGAATGTCTGAAAAACATACCGTATACAATTGTTAAAACAAATTGAAACAAGAGTCCCAGGTGCCAAATCGCTCACCTGAACAATGGTTAGGTAAAAGCAAAAATCAATTCAGTATCACTAGTTAAATATACTAGTAAAAGTGGGTTCAGGGGAGGGGGTATTTGAACAAATTTAAAGCTATACTCCCTCCAGACCCTTTAAATTAACATGATACATAATGGCTTTGCTGTTTATAAGATGAAAATATTTATTGACAAAGCCTCTTTATTCCTTTGTATAACTATGATCCACTTTAATGGCTCTTACATTCCGCCGATGTTGATGAAATGTCATTAATTTTTCACTTATTCTTAATTATCTCCCATTGGAAGAGGGCCCTTCATTTGAACAAACTTGATTCCATATAATTGCAATTACATAACTTTATAATAAAGCAACTAGAGTAAAAGAGTCAGATATGCTACGATTGCTCAGCAGTACAGGAAACCGGGCGATCAAAGATCAGCGGCACAGTCTGAAAATCCACACCCTTGAAAATTCATCTATTTCCTTGTTTTACATGTCAGTGCTAACTGCACATATGCACTCACATTTATCATTTCCATCAATCTAAAAAAAACACACTTCAACATTATAAAAGATGTCCACAGAATACTGTAAACAAAACTGTAAACAAATTTTTTTCCAGTGAATTTATAATTTTGCGGATCAAAACTTTGGATCAGAGGGTAGAAAATTACACAGATTTCTTTGGTTTTTATCTTATTACATAAGTATAATTACTTGCACTTAAAGTACGCTCTGACGAATTGTGACCACCAACATAATGTACATTAACCCCACGCGACAAATATATCCACACTAACTCTTAGCATCCCCCATTTTTCCAAGTCTTTAAATAAAAAGCAGTATAAACGAAAGGTAATCTGACTCATTTACTTACATTTTAAATAGCATACATGCTAAACTGAATCAAAACTGCTTGTATAAAAATAAAAATCCTGTTTTAGTCCCTTACTTTTTCAGTTAACTCGAAAAAAAAGCTATTTCCAGAGATAGGTTCCTGGTTTTCTTCAAATATAAAAAAAAATCTGTCGCTTCTTCAACCGATATAAATCTAATTTGTTTAAATATATATTTAAATTTAAATCCCACTTTCCCATACATAAAAGCATTTCTTTTTGCTATACAAATATTTGGGTATAATTATACCATCCCTTATAGTACATGTAACTAAGATTGTTCGAATTTAAACGTGAAAGGAAAACAACGCGGTGATTAGTTAATTTTCGTGAAGGTTTTACACTTTGTGAATAATTTACAAGATTAGAAATAAAGCTTCGGAAATATTCCAGTAGAAAACAGATTCAAATTACTTGTAAAAAGAACCTATGAATGGACTCAATACAAAATAAACCCACAAGTCGTGAGTATATATCGATATAATGCCAACCGATGTATAATGCACCGTTTCTTTATCTTTCTGTTTTATTTGGGGATACCCTACTCTGCGGATTTACGATACCCAACTTTATCCGATTTCACGGACACAACCTGATTTGTAATATATTCTACAACCTATTATTATTTACATACCAGAGACATCGCCTGTAGAATTGACATCGCTGTCCAGACATGCGCAGAAGCCGACCAGAACCAAGACGAGGCCGAGAGGTGCTAGCAGCATTGTTTCTATCAAACTCAGTAGTATGCAAGGGGAATGTCATATTCATCTTTATTTATAGAAAAAAATTCAGTAGGTGATGTGTGCATATTTAAGATATCAATTAAGTGTTAGATAAAAGGCCCACATGTTTTGTTGGTTTTTTTTTTTTTTACAAAATAAGATCCGACATATGTCTACTTCTATTTTATTAATTGATTCTATAGACAAAATTTTGCAACATCAGGTCAATGTTCAATATCAAAGTACTCCGATCCTCAGGTTCAGAAAATCAAGCATTGACTATTTGAAAATGCTCACAAAAATGTCTCTGAATTTTCAAAGAAACATGTTTTTACCCACAATAATTCTTCATACTTCATCTTTTAAGTTGATCATATTATATAGAGAAAATTAGTAAATCTTAAATATATTTTCAGGAATTGCGAATAAAAACACCTGCTTAGCATTTTCTAATTCAAATTTGATCAATTAGCAAGTTTTAAAAATAAAAATCATAAGTATCCAGGATTTCTAAGAAATTCCACAATTTTATACATATAATGTACATATAATTTCTTTTATTTACTTCGATCATTTTACAATTCAAAGTGTATAAAGATTCTTCTGTCATTGCAAAGAACCTTAAAACACTTATAATTTCATATCATGATTATAAACATTGGTATCTATGGGTAGATTAAAATGAACATCAATTTCTTGATATATGTAACTTTAAATTGATTTTACGGGATAAAAATTTTGACTTTTTATTAGACCTTTCTGAGAACTTCAGAGGACCTTGAAACACATTGAGAGGTATAAATGAAAATTGTTGCATGAAGAGATTTAATTTTCAAGCTTCATTTTGAGACTTTTTGAATTAAATTATAAATTAAAGAGTTGTCCAACCTGGCTGAGGATCGGAGTCCCTTAAAACATTTCTGACTAAACAGTTTGTCGACAGAGACGAAATTTTATCACATATTTTGGGTAAAATATATCTATTACAATTGCATTTGTCTGGTATTTAGAAACGTCTTTCAAAATTCAATAACTGCAATTTGACATAGGATAATATGTATCATTTTTCATATTGTTTGAATAAATGACATTGTGTATGCATCAGCGTGGAAGTTTTCTGATAATTATAAATGTATCAAACAATTACATGTAATATTAACAATTTGTATACATTTTATATCCTTCATAAGTGTTAAAAAATTAAATGCATTGCAAAGTATTTTAAAAAGAAAATGCTTATTACTGAATAACTCATCAAGCAAATAACCATATGTGTATACAAACATTTATCTAATTCAAACAAAATACCAGCATTTCAAAGAAATAGAAATTAAAGTATCATATCGTAATTCAAAGTTTTAGCGAGATTATCTCAAGTTGGTATTCTATGTATCAGTACATATTGTCGTCCTGGACAGTCAGAGAATATAATAGAGGATATCTATATTATGTGGTTTGGTATTTTCTTTATCAAATGCGTTGAAAAGGTGAACACATTCGCGAGGATTGCTGAAAGTTTATGCATTTAGATATATCGACGACGTATTGTCAATTAACAATGCAACCTATGTCGATGACATATATCCCGGTTAGCTTGAGATAAAAGATACCACAGAGACTGATACATCTGTTTCATACTTGGATATTTTACTTGAAAAAGACATCAATGGTAATCTACATGTAATAACCAGGCTCTATGATTTTAACTTTTCTTTTGTCAACTTTCCTTAATTATGCAGCAATATAACTTCATCACCTGCATACAGTGTTTACATATCTCAGTTGATTCGGTACGCAAGGGCATGCTCTACATATGAACAATCTCTGAACGAGGTAAATCATTGACAAGCAAGTTCATGAAACAAGAAAATCAACAGTCTCGTTTAAAGTCATCATTTTGCAAGTTCTTTGGTCGATACAATGACCTAGTCAGCAAATAGAATTTATCATTGAGTCAAATGCTGACTGACGTTTTTCATACTAATTGTTAGTCCATTATTTATACACTAAATAGACAACGAATTTTTCCGTTATTTCCTGATCATGACAAGGAGAACACGGCAGGTGTGACCGGTCAGCAATGGATGTTCACACCTCCATGGCACCTCCCCACACTCCTGATGTTTTAGAGGTCCGTGTTTGCTCTGCTCCAATTTTGTATTATTTTGTGGACTTTATTATTGAATACTTCCATTTCTAATTTTTTTCTCTGCGATAACTCTTTGAAAGTTGTCGTAGTTTATTTCTTAATAATTCTGCCGGAATGTAAATTAGGCAGGTCGAAAGGTCAGGAGCTAAGGAGGCCTAAAATGCATGTAAATCTCGTGCGCATCTGTCTCTGTGTCTGACGCTAAGGAGGCAAAATGTGCATGTAAATCTCATGCGGCTGCCTAGGTGTTTGACGTCATTGGGCGAGGACTATTGAAATTAACATGGAAGTCCTCGTGTAATTTAAGTGTATGTCTACAATTTTAAAGTCTAAATCTACCATTTTATTTTACAATGAAATGAAAATATAAGGAATCACTGTCTAGTTAGGAGAGTATGCCAGGGACATCAACAATAGTGGGAAACATGGGATAATTTTAGCATAACGGGCTTCGCCCGTTATACAAATTATCCCATGTTTCCCACTATTGTTGATGCCCTGGCATACTCTCCAAACTAGAGAGTGATTCCTTAATTACTGTTCGTTATCTCCATAACCATCATGCATAATCACTGATTTATCATAATATTTATGCTTTCTTAAATTTTATTCTGACAAAATATAGTGAATAAATGCGTTTTGAATAAATTAATTCTATTTGTCTATTTTAATAAAGCACATTGTTTTCAATGTTAAAACAGCAGTTAATGTATGAAGAAATTGAATATTAAACGACGGCGTAGGGAAAATTATCATAATGGCTATTACTAAAGTAATAAAAACATACGAAATTTTTAATAATACCTCCAAGATAACTAATAATTATGATACCATACTTCAAAGTGATAACTATTAAGGACATACAAGCTCTAGATATTACATATATTTAGTTAAAAAAAATGGCGTGGCGTTTCCAAGCTGCAAACCAGCATCAACGTGATGATTAAGGCATGCAAGCTCTAAAACTACATACATTTAGTTTGATTTTTTTTATGAAAGTGTAAGAAATTAAATGTGCAAAGATATATAGAAATAGTGCCAGTAGCAACGATATATGTTAGTGTTAAAATTATAAATAATTTAGTTTTATTTTCAAATATACTATAATCAATTAAAATTGCTTGTTTTATCTTTATAGAAACATTTCGAATTCAGATATCTATATCATATCATTAAAATTTATTGGTTTCTTAAACTGGGAGAGAGTTGTCTTAAATGGGCATGAATTGTCCTGGTTTGGGGGAATTGTCTTTGGGGTGACCAGTCTGTCTTGTAAGCGAATTGTACAGTTTCCATCTGCGATGACAACTCCATATACATGTACGAGGGTTGTTTATAAGTTTTTAAACATGTAACCAATACAAATCAAATTTTGCATAGACATGAGATATTCAATGTTGTTTAAAATTGTGAATTTTTTAATATATGTCTTGCTATTACAAGGAAAGAAATTTAATTAAGTAAAGAGAAACTAAACTGTTTTCTCTGTCTATGACTTCTTGGGACAACCCTCGTAAGTGTAAACTTCTCGAGTCCCGTACGTTAAATGTACAGCAAATAACAAATCCGATATTTTAAAGTATAAATGTAAGTTAACAGAAATCTTTTCTAATGTTTTCGCATATGAAGCCTTCTGGCCAAAACCATGTGAAAGTCATTAGTAATGTCCGGGAATATATTTCCAATGCCTTTGTCTCTAACAAAAATTGAATACAATGAATATAGTGAATGATTATGACATATTCTTATCTGTTTGTTAGTTTTGAGTCACCAATTTGGATCAAGACTGAAACTTAAAAAAATGCTTTATTTCAATAGCATATTTGAGTAGGTGTCAAACAAAACATATTTCTAATAACGTATTTGTAAACAACAGATGCTATTGATATTAGCCTTTAATATTTTATTAGTATCTTCATTTTATAAAGAGATGTAAACTGAGAAGATTTTTCAAGTGTGAAAGAGATACAATTACTATAATTGAGCTGAAAAACTTTTCAAAGATTCTATAGATTTTTTGTGCGACAGGTTTTATTGTTATTTTATTAAATAAAATTGCAAGTGAATTTGCTGTCTCACTTTTAATGATTTTAAAGGTCGAATAATTCATTATGTGATAATAAAGTCCAAATGTTGTACTGTGATGCCTGGTCTCTTAGTTAGGCAGTCTTGTTGACCAAACGTGCTCGAAAAATTGTGTGGATGTAACTTTTTGAAGAATTATATTATGTATGGCCGCCAATCTTCAGAAGGGTATCAGAAATTGATATCTGTGGTGTCTTTTGGTTAATTGATAAAAAGATTCTCCATCACGTACATCGGTGATGGACTGAGAAACGAAAGTTAATGCAAAACTACCAATTAATGTAGAGAAAAACATCTATAAAACAAACAGATTAAGATAAAACCAACAAATTTAATTGACAAAATTACCAGAATCTATGATGTGCAAATAACAAACCGTGATCGATTGTAGAAATTCTATAAACATGGAGTTTGTAAAGAATGAAAGAGTGAACTTTTGGAATAAGCTGGTTTGTTTTTAAAGAATTGTCTCCTGTCCCGTAACAAAACAATCAGCAAAGTTAAAAGACCAATATTAAAAAATTTTTCAAAAATCCTACATTTTTACCAATAATGTAATGGAGAAATTTATTTCTGTCGAGTTTCATTACTGTACGTACGGTTCGACGCTTGTAACTGAGCAGTTTGCAGAAGTGAGACCGTGTCTTTATAGAAATGTTTTTTAAGATCTTTGAAATAAACACATGAAAGTTAACTTTGCTTTGAGTTTTCATCAACTCAATAGAAAATAGGCGTATAACGTAATATTCTGGAGCTTAAAGATTTTTTTGAAATATTGGGAACCGGAAAACCAAAGATATATTTATAAAGAGTTGTAATAAATTTACTTATGGTGAAGTCAAGGTCCTGTCATCCCGAATGTAAGCAATAATGTATTTCTTCAGTAATCTTCTTTTTGCTCTTCAATTCATTGGCTTAGACAATGGCCTTGCGTGATGCCTAATTTTTTTTAACAAAAAAGACCAATACACTATAAGTATAAAAAAAATCGAGATTTCATTTCATTAAAACCTAGTTAAAACAAAATGAGCTTGTGAAAAACTGATTCCGGTGTAAGGGGATATATGACAAAAGTTTTTTTTTTTTCAAATGCAGCTTTAATTCTAAGGTCAAAATAAAAAAATGCTTATTACATAGTAGGGACCTGTCTTAATGAATATACTTATCAATTACCTAGAAATCTACTGTTCATAAGTTATTGAAAAGGGTAATCATTTCAAAAGTTGTTCAAAGTCCAGGATTTGAGCCAAACACTCACACATACTAGTACTTGTACCCAGAAGAAGGACATAGCACTTCAAAAGTTAGTGCTAAAGTTAAAATTTGGTAATTTTTTTTTTTTTTTTTTGCAAACGTGAGTCATACTAACAATTAAGTTCAATAGGTCAATACATTAGTTCCCTATGAAAGATCTTGTCACAAGGAATGCCCATTTGAAATATGTAAAACAAGTTTCTAACCAATAAAAGTTAAAGTCAAGGATAAATTTTTCAATCAGACATAGAGTTATACAGACAGAAGGTGAGACAGTAAAAACAATTAACTCCTCGAATCTTTGATTATGGAGGCAGTTAAATCTTTTTGTATTTCATGTAAATTAAATATTGAAATGGAGATAGATATGTATGTCAATTTCATCAAGATTTAGTTTAATTGGGAAGTCTATAAATTGTGTCATTCTGTATGCCCTATTCTGTATGCGATATTCGCTAACAAAAAATTACCAATAAAATTGAGGTATGAAAATTATTGAAATACCAGCATATTCTAAGAAATAAAAGGATTACAATTCAGTCCTTCCAGAATAACCTTTTGTGTCATTAAACACAATAAGAATCTGAGTGATATGCTCTTCTCCTAGCTAATTTGATAATCTGTATAACAGATATGCAAAAAGACTCTTATTGATGGCATATCTGTATCTAATTAATAAAGTAAAATTAGCTAAAAAAAAAAACCCTATATATCAGACCACCGGGAGACCAGACTAGTGTCGAGTCAAGTGATTTGAGGTACTTGGTTGATGGGAGCCACTCTCTTAGAATTCAAAATAATATCAACATCGTTAAAGTTGTAAAAAGATATGTTAAATCATCACCGAAAACATTTAAAAGTATCAGAACAATCATTCAGTATTTTGTACAACCCAGTTCTATTCTTTATTTGCCTTTTTTTCTATTCAATCCTCGTCTCCTTGCATTTTTATTTTGTATTGTATATCTACTGATTACAGATTGGAGAGGACAATCGAAGAAAAAAACCTGTCCAATGCAATTGTTCGTGTATCAATACCAGTATACTGATGAATGCTATATACGATCGTTTATCTCAATTAACTTGTAATCTTAAAATAAACAGATGTCATATTGACTTTGAAAATTTATTTAAACGAAAACAGAAAATAGAATAAAATGAAAACTTTACAAATAAAATTTTGCCTAATAAATAAAAGAAGTTGAAATCTTCAGAAAAAAGTATTTAAGAAAATCACTGTTATCAGTAAGGGGCATTTATTGTTGCAAGTTTCAATCTCCAAGTTTAAGGCAGTTTCCAACCCGAAAAACTCGGTACACTCCCTCGGGATTCGATGTTTTGATTACCACCAGTTATTCGAACGAATACATGCTGTCCTCGGCGGACATATACCAGGACTGTCGTTGATCCACTTTCTAATCCCTCATCACTGTCAACGATTAATTTCCCCTTTGTAGAACTGCCAACGATCAAGTCAGAAATAACCCACTCTTTGTGGTCGGTCATCAATGTCCAGGTGAATACGTAGAACCCTGAGCTAGGACATACAAAGACACCGCTGGAAGGATTGTAACGACGTAATTTGTTGACAATAACTTGATTAAAAGGAACGCGTCCATGGTGATTTTTGAGATTGTGTGTTAACCTGGCATAGAAGTAAGCATTGTTGGAAGGTGCACATCGTTTGGATCTGATGTGAATATCTGAAAACATACCGTATTCAATTGTTAAAATAAATTTCAACATGAGGCCCAGGGGCCACATCGCTCATCTGAGGAATGGTTAGGTAAAAGCAAAAATCAGTCCAGTATCGAAAGTTAAATATACTAGTAAAAGAAGGTTTAGGGGAGGGGGTGTTTGAACAAATTTAAATGTATACTTCCTATAGATCCCTTTAAATTAACATGATACATAATGGCTTTGCAGTTTATATGAAATTTTTTATTGACATAGCCTTTATATTTCTTTGTATAATTATGATCCACTTTAATGGCTCCTGTATTCCGCCCATGTCGATGATATGCCATTAATTTTTCACTTATTCATAATTATCTCCCCCTTGGAAGAGGGAGTGACCCTTCATTTGAACAAACTTGATTCTATATAATTGCAATTACATAATAATAAAACAACTAGAGTAAAAGAGTCAGATATGCTGCGATTGCTCAGCAGTACAGTAAACCGGACGATCAAACATCAATAGCACAGTCTGAAAATCTACATCTCCGAAAATTCATCTAATTCCTTGTTTTTACATGGCAGTCCTAACTGTACATGTACTCTCATTTATCATTACCACCAATCTAAAAAAAATTCTTCACATGAAAAATGATGTCCACAGAATCCTGTAAACATACTTTTCCCCGCGAATTTATAATTTAGCAGATAAAACAATTTGGCTCAGAGGATAGAAAATTACGCAGATTTCTTGTGTTTTCATCGTATTATAATTATTTGCACTTAAAGTACGCTGTGACGAAATGTAACCACCAACATAATGCACATTAATCCCACGCGACAAAAATACGTAAACACTAACCCTTAGCATCAGCCATTTTTCCAAGTCTTTAGATAAAACTTGCAGTATAAACAAAAAGTATTCTGACTCATTTACTTACATTTTAAACAGCATACCGGTAAATGTACATGTATGGACCATTCAAAACTGCGTGTATAAAACGAAATAACTTGTTTTATTCCCTTACTTTCTCAGTTAACTCGAAAAAAGCTATTTCTAGAAATACGTTCCTGGTTTTCTTCAAAATAAAAAAAAAATATGTTGCTTCTTCAACCGATATTAAAACTGATTTATTTAAAAAGATTTAAATTTAAACTTTCCCATACATAAAAGCATTTATTTTTGCCGTACAAATATTTCGGTATAATTATAACATACCTAATAGTATCTAAGATCGTTCGAATTAAAACGCGAAAGGGAAGCAACGCAGTGATTAGTTAATTTTCTTGAAAGTTTTACACTTTGTGAATAATTTAAAAGATTTGAAATAAACTTTTGGAAATATTCCAGTAGAAAATAAACTCAAATTACGTGTAAAAAAAGAACCTATGAATGGGGTTCAGTACAAAGCAAACCCACAAGTCGTGAGGTATATATCGATATAATGCCAACCGATGAATCATGCACCGTTTCTTTATCTTTCTGTTTTTATAGGGAATACCCTATTCTGTGGATTTAACGATACCCGATTTAGGGGACTATAGCTGATTTCACGGACACAACCTGATTTGTAATATATTCTACAACCTATTATTATTTACATACCAGAGACATCGCCTGTAGAATTTACATCGCTGTCCAGGCATGCGCAAAAGCCTACCAGGAAGAAGACGACGCTGCGATCTGCTAGCAGCATTGTTTGTATCAAACTCAGCAGAATGCAAAGGGAATGTCAAATTCATCTTTATTTATAGAAAGAAAAAATTCAGTAGGTGATGTGTGCATATTCAAGATATCAATTAAGTGTTAGATTAAAGTCCCACAGGTTTTATTGTTTTTCTTACGAAATAAATTCCGACATGTGGCTACTTTTATTTTATTCATTGATTCTATAGACAAAATGTTGCAACATCAGGTCAATGTTCAATATTAAAACATTTCTGACTAAACATTTAGTCGACAGAGACGATATTTTTTCACATATTTTGGATAAAATATATCTATTACATTTGTATGATATTTAGAAACGTCTTTCAAAATTCAATAACTGCAATTTGAGATAGGATACTATGTATTATTTTTCATATTGTTTGAATAAATGACGTTGTGCATGCATCAGCGTGGCAGATTTCTGATAATCATAAATGTTTTAAACAATTAATATTAACAATTTGTATACATTTCATATCCTTCAGAAGTGTTGAAAAATTAAAAGCATTGCAAAGTATTCTAAAAAGAAAATGCTTACTGGGGGCCGCCCTGAGGCCCCCAGTGGGTCCAGGGCGAAGCCCTGGTGGGGGGGCCATGGGGCGAAGCCCCCGGAAGCTCCTGGATTTTACGAAATTTTTCAGTCATTTTCCTTTAAAAGAAATCACGTTACATCTCTTTTCTCAAGAAAACACTTAGCTAAGTTATACTTCCATGGATACTTCAGGAAGAGAAGGATAATTTGATTAAATTAATTTACGAATATATTGGTATTGGAAAAAAAAAGTTTCCAAGTGTGTCAAGATAAAATAGAGATGTAATTTAATAAGCCATCATTGGAGTTAAAGTATTTCAAAATATAAACGGGGGTGTGGGTCTTAATTTTGAAAACCTTTATATTCTGATAGCTTAAACAATGTGAGAGTACTTAAATTCTATAAATTGGTAACATCAGTAAAAGAAGATATTCATAAATGATCTATATTTTCATTTACTTTGTTAAGTTATTTGACTTTTGACTTTTTTTTATTATTCATTACTTTATCATGTTGTTAATTTTGAATTTACCGGGTGGCAATAAATACAAAATGTTGTCATGTTGTAAATTTTGTATTTACTGCCACCCGGTAAATTCTAAATTTACAACATGACAACTTTAACGGAAATTCTTGTATAGTCGTCCAAGACCCTTGTTACTTTTTCTTTAAACCAATGTCACTTAGATCGCTTTCCTTCATCAAATATATGTATTTGTCCGGATAATCAGGATTACGCGGATTAACAGTTGGAAATTTTGATTCAACAATATTTTCTTACTCAAGAAGTGTGGAATTCATTTTATAAAAGACTGGATTTTAACAATATTCTGCACAAAAAAATGAATAGAAACAATAAGACGTAAAATAATTTGCAAGACAGATACTGCCCCTTTTTCTCCGATTAAATCTCTCTCTTTCCTTATTCTTTTTTCTTTCTTTTCTTTTCTTTCTTTCTTTTTTTTTTTAAATGATGTGTACGCACTTGCGTACTTGCGTATAGGCAACTACGCGCCTGTCGTCTTCTAAAACTTTCGGCAAATGTCATATGCAAATCTATTACACATCTTATAAATGCTAGTATCACTAATGGAGTATTTCCATCCAGTTTAAAACAAGCAAAAGTCACTCCTATTTTCAAAAATGGCGACCACGCAGATCCAGGGAACTACAGACCGATATCCATTCTTCCAACATTATCAAAATTAGTTGAAAAACACATAGCAAATCAAATACGTAACTTTGCCTCTAACTTTGATCTTTTATTTAAATCACAATCTGGATTTCGAGAATTTCATTCATGTCAAACGGCTCTTACAAAACTTACAGATAATTGGCTACAAGCTATGGACCAAGGAAATCTAGTAGGCATAACTTTCATCGATTTTAGCAAGGCATTTGATTTGGTTAATCATGAAATTCTTATAAGTAAACTTCAATCATATCACTTTGATCAAAGGGCTATTAAATGGTTTCATTCTTATTTAACCTCAAGGTCTCAGTGTGTAAAAATAGGAACATATTCCTCTGATTTTTTGCCCGTCACAGCAGGAGTGCCCCAAGGTTCTATCTTAGGTCCCCTATTATTTTTATTGTATATAAATGATCTCCCTTTACATGTAAATAGAACAGATATTGATATGTTTGCCGATGATGCAACCTTGCATACATATCATAAAAATATAGAAGGTATTGAGAATGCCCTTAACTTTGATTTGTGTGAGATTGAAAATTGGTGTTCCAAAAATCAAATGGTGTTAAATACCAATAAGACAAAATGTATGCTTATGGGAACTCAGCAGAGAAAATCAAGAATAGATTCACCTGAACTAAATTTATATGCTTCAAACAAATTAATTGAAAATGTTGAATCTGAAAAACTTCTGGGAGTGCATATTGATGGTTCATTGCGCTATAATCACCATATTGACTCAGTTTGTAAATCTTTGACATATAAATTATATACGTTGCGCAAAATTAAAAAATTCCTCCCCTTACACACAAGAAAACTATTCTATAATGCATACATTCTGCCCTCTTTGAATTATTGCCTAACTATTTGGGGTAATGCGCCAGGTGCTGGCATAGATAGAGTTTTTAAATTGCAAAAAAGGGCAGCCCGTATTATACTAGATGTGGCTTATGATGCCCCTTCACTACCATTATTCGAAAAACTTGGATGGCTGACTATTTACGAGTTGATTGATTTTCATAAATATATATTACTGTACAAAACACTTCATGGTATGGCACCTACTTATTTAAGAGACTCTTTTGAATTTATTTCTTCTAGTAGTTATGCTCTACGATCTGAAACAAACTATGACCTTCATCTACCGAAATATCGAACAAATCAATTTAAAAATTCTTTTCATTATTCCGGTGTTCATTTATGGAACAAACTACCTTTGTACATACGTTTTTCACAGAATTTACACACATTTCGTAAAAATGTAGAAAAATTCATAATAACATGCCGCAACTAAAATCTCCTGAAATCTATATGTACTTGTATTTTTACGTCATGTTGTATTATTTATTATTGTACAATGATTTCATTATTGTATTATTGTGAACATGCTTAGAGGGCCCCGAGGAAGACTAGTGCATTGCACTAATCGGGTCACCCTCTTAAAATAAAGTATTATTATTATTATTATTATTATTATTATTATACCTGATACTCATTTATATATGAAACAAACAAATCAGATTCAAGTAAACAAGTTCTACAATAAACTTGGTCAAAATCCTAGAACTTTATAAAATAAATTATAATATAAACATAAGCTTCAGTTCAGTGTCCTGGTGTTCATCGTCGCAGACCACGGCCAAAATGTACGCTCCTCTCCCATCTGGCCGTGGTTGAACGAGGAGAGAATTCTTCGGATGATGAACTTATCGCAACCTTTCAATATCCAATTGCAGTAAAGGAAATATTTCTTGTATACTGTTGATGACAGTTGTTGATTTCGATTGCGATGGAACCAAAACTTGCCACTGACTGAATATGACGTCACAATAGAGAGCCGTAAATATTCAAGATAATGACACTTTTTGTGATCAAGCAGCCACGGGTAGGAGATAGCTTTATATGCGGACTCCGGACCGTGGCTTGAGACGATGCCTGGTATTATGCAAAAGTTAATATACTGATAAAGTAAGTTTTTGCAATGTTCCCCCAGTCAGCATTGATATATTGGCCCAACGTTGGTAGAGTAACGGTCTGTTGGTTAAGGTTGGTGTTGGTATAACATGATTGGGCCAACATTGGGCCAATGTAAGATATTATGCTCTAAGTGGCAGTATCAGCATACGTCCCTTATTTGTTGTTGGACCAATGTTTGCCCAATGTATCTTAATCTCACATAAGTTGTCGTGATAACATACACTGGTTTTACATTGTTGGGCCTACAATGGCCCAATGTATGTACTTTTCGCAGAAATTACTATCTTAAACATTGGTTTTGTATAGTTGGACTGATAATAATAATGTTGAATACTGAATATATGCAGGTTTACAACGATTGGACCAGCGTTGGCAAGACAGCGTTGGCACAGTGTTTCAATCTTAGCATAAAATGGTAGGTCAAGTGTAGTTGGACCATTATTGGCCCAATGCAAATTTTTTTTTAAAAACATACTGCAACAGCTGGGAAGATAGTTTTACTGAAAGATTAATCATTTATTATTATGTAACACTACACACGTATGACTGAATCAGTATACATTAAATGTATCCTATAATAAGTTAATAACATTAATTTTGTTATCTGGCTCTATCTTTTCAGTGCTTTACCTATACATTTTTGGTTTGCCCAACTTTGGCCCACTGTGTCAAATGCGTACTGCATAAATCATTTAAATATGTGTTTATTGATTCTGTACTAATGGTAAAAATATTACATGTCCTCAACAGACACTAGGCAATCAGATACATATATCTATATCTTTATGCCAAGGTATAACACAACTGGTCCAACGTTGGCCCAACATTTATATCAAGCTAGTGTTAAATACTATACCCAACGATTTTCTTTTTCTCCCCTTGTATCATGCATATATCATAATGTTATGCAATTTTGACATTAAAAAAAATCTGCATGGGTTTCATTTGATATCAGTAACGTATTATATGTAGCGTTTCCGAGTAAATCCTTTTCCCATTCATATTTTGGTAGCTCCTGATAATAATTCCTCTTTGTAATAAAACACAAAATAGTAGTAATACGGTTATTAAATCTAAATGAAAGTAAAATATAATCCAATCAATGTTATAAAGTATAAATCCAAAGAATTAAATGAAAGGCACTTAGAATAATTATTCCAAAATAACTCAAGTTAAATTTCCATTATTAAAATACTCTTTCAAATTACTCCCAAAGTCTCTAATCATCCTAAAAATACACTACTTATATAGATTATGACTCCTCTCATTGCTCCTATTAATCACCCCTGAACTAAACTAAGGTCAAGCTATCAGATCTAAATGCTATAAATCACTACTATTGTATAAAGCCTCCTCCTAGCCTAATTAACAGCTCCCCATGACCTCTTCGCAGTCTGGGTTAAGACATTGATAAACAATGTAGTCTACGAATGAAAGTAAAATAATAAAAACATACTAATCTACTGATTAAGAAAAGTAAATGTAAGAAAATAATAAAGATAAAAAATAATTATGCTACATTTCCCCCTGCCTAGCTTTGTACCCCGTACAAAATAAAGATTAAAAAATGAAAGCTTTTCAAACAAAAATTAAGAAAATGTTAATAACAAAAGCAAATGATAAAACAAAATCAATGATGTACATCATCATATATGAAATGATAGAAGTTTTAAACAAAAATGCTCATTAATGATGAATTAAAAACATTAAAATGTTATAAATTTACAAGTTTATACACTGTCACAGTTCTCATTTGAATTGTCCAAGAAATCGTCCATAAAATTGGTTATCAAGTCCATCACTGGCACCACTTTCATTTCTTCGGAATAAGAAAAGTTTATTGCTTTTCCGATTTCCGAATGTCTATCATGGTGTTTAATTCTTCTATAAATTAACTGGATTGTAATCGATTTCTTCTACTCAGAAACATTGTCTTTTTCTTCCTCATTAATGTCCTCGGCACTCGAGTTCTCTTCTGTTTTGTTACAATCCTCGGAATTTTGTGTTGGCTCGAATTCTCTTCATCAGATGAAATGTCCTCATATAAATCGCTTTTAATAGTATAATCCATATTCTGGTCACAAGAAACGTCTGGAATATCTTCTGGCGAAAGGTCTTCTTAAACTTCCATTAAACTGTGTTGAGAAAAATAATGTCTTTTAAAGTTAAAATTCCTTGTAAATATCCTTTGACAAATGTCACATTGATAAACTTTCTTCCTGGAATAACGATGCTCTTCTAAATGTCTCTGTAAATTCCTTTTATGTTTGTACGTAATGTTGCAGTCAAAACATTGGAACATTTTCACATAGAGGCAAGTTTTAAGTGTTTATTTCCTAAATCTTGTTGGAGTTTTTATAAGCCTGCCTAGCTAGTCTTGTTTTCTTGGGTTCCATCTGGATTGGGGTTGACAAGTGTCCATTATTCTCCTCCCTGCTCCTCTCTAACGGTTTATCATGGGTCTTGTCTTTAACAGGCAAGGTGTTTTCGACTTCAGAATTTCCAGTGTTGTTAAATTGATCTTCAATGTTCTCTTCAGGGACCTCATCACTTGGACATTAATTTGGTATGATGACATTTGGTTCACTGTCCTTAGCTTTCTGAATAATGCGTTGCAGTTTCCAATAAGTTGTCTTGTTCACTTTCAATGGTTTAAGATTATCCGCATGAATTACAACAGGTTTTGAAGAAATAGAATGTTGGATCCGATGTAACACATCACTGAATTTTTCAGTCACTACCCAAGGTCCACTCCAATTTCTTGCAAGTTTAAGTTTGGTTCCTAATATTTGTTGACGTTGGAAACGACACACAGTATCACCAACAAAATATTTAATTTTTTCTCAAATTTTGATCATAATATTTCTTTTGAGTTTGGCTTCTTTTCTTGGTTTCTTCTCTAGCAATTTCATGGCATTGATCTAGTTTTTGTTTCAACTCACCAACATAATCATGATGATTGTATGAGTCACTAATGACACTGTTATTCTGATCAGAGAATAAATCAACCGGCATCAACATTTCTGTCCCAAATACCATTCGGTAAGGACTTTTTCCAGTTGTTTCATGCACAGTGCTGTTGTAAGCCATTGAAATTCCATCAATGAATTTGTCCCAATCATTTTGATGTAAGGATATGTATTTCGACAGCATATCTTTAATGGTACGGTTTAACCTTTTTACCATTCCATCTGATCTCGGGTGAAACGGAGTTGTACGGGTCTTATGAATTCCAAGTAAAGAACAGAAGTTCTGAAAAAGTTGACTTTCGAATTGTCGCCCTTGATCTGTATGTAATGCATGAGGGCATCCATAACGTTTAATCCATCCTTTGAATATAACATTAACGAGAGTTTCAGCTTCCATATTTGGAATCGGGAATACTTCCACAAACTTGGTAAAGTAATATGCTACCACAAATATAAACATTTCACCTAGCTGATCTAGGAAACAGTCCAGCAATATCTGCTGCAATTCTTTTCCAACGTCCTCCTGCGATGAACGATTCCATAATACTTTGTTTTTGTCGTTGTGGATTCTTTCTTTCTTCACACAAATAACACGATTTTATATAATCGGTCACATATTCACGAATATTTGGCCTATTATAAGAACTCTGATTCACTTTGCGAATATTTCTCTGAATTCCAAGATGTCCTGAAACTGGTGAATCATGGAGATACCACATCACAACATTACGCATTGATTTTGGTGTACATATACGCAATCTAACTTTTTCCAGTTCCATCCATTTAACACACAAAACATTCTGATGAACGTCTAGAATTTCCCATCTATTATACCAACATTTACACTCTGGATCAAGTTCCGTGATTACACTACTAGATGGTTTGTTTTCAGATCCAAATTTTCAAATAATTGAAGAATTGGTCCAATCCCCTTGTCATTTTCTTGTTGATTATGAAATTCTTCATATGTAAGTTCTAAATCTGGTATTTCTCGTTGTTTAGCACGCTTTGGACGATTACGCTTTCTCCTTGTAGTTGGTACTGTTTCAGGCTCAGAATCACTTTTCTCTTCATCCTCACATGTTACATTAAATAACTGGAAAATGTCACAGATTATGTCATTCGCCACCCGGATAGTCTCCTTTGAATTTTTACGCAGATCTTTCACACGCTTCACTAAATCACCATCATAGATACACTGCTTTTGTTTACACTGTTTACACACATTTTCATTACACTCCTCTTTTGGTAATCTTGAGAGTGCATCAGCATTTGCATGTTGTTTTCCAGCCCGATGTGTAATTGTAAAGTTATATTGTCCTAACTGTTGCAACCGTCGGCAAATTTGTCCATCAGGCTCTTTGAATTTATGAAGCCAGGTTAAAGATCAATGATCTGTTCTCAAGATAAATTCTCTTCCTAGTAGATAATGTTTGTAATATTTCACAAAGTAGCTAACAGCTAACATTTCCTTTCGTGTTGCACAATAGTTTTTCTCAGCTGAGCTCAGTGTTCTGCTTCCATATGCAATAACTTTTTCTCTCCCATCCTGAATTTGAGAAAGAACACATCCAATGGCTTCATTACTTGCATCCGTGTCTAATATAAAACTTCCACCATCGACATCTGGATATCCTAATATTGGTGCACTTTGTAATTTCTTCTTCAATTCAATGAAAGCTCGGTCACACTCTTCTGTCCATATCCATTTTCTATTTTTGCTAGTCAGAGAATGCAAACAGTTTGCAATATTAGCAAAATCTCTAATATACTTCCGATAGTAAAATACTAGAAGGAAGTCACGTGACAATTGACCATGGCGGTCATGCTTTGCTAGTGGGGAGAAAAAATAGATCAAAATCGGAGTTAAAAGTGTCAAAGTACCGAAAAAAGGGTCAACATTTTATCATTAACGTTGAGTGGAGGTTTTGAAGCTTTTTTGTGTAAGTATCTGTTTATTTGGAACTTTTGGTAAATTACTGTGCACCACTGTGTATACAATGTCCAGTCGTGAGTTGAAATCATAGAAAAGAAAGCCGGAGTCTAAGTCTAAGGGAACTGAGAAAATGCCGTTCCCCTCCACTAACTTTGGAACTTTAACCCCATTTAGTGTACCGTTTGCTCCTTGCCCTGAGCAAGTAGCGGACCCTTTTAAAACTTTAGCAAGTCTATCACAAGCCGTGGGGGATATAAGGCTGATCTACGGGAACAGGACGGGTTTGAAGACAAGATACAATTCATTGCACAACAGCAAGAAGACAATATAACAGAGATAGACAGTCTAAAATCTGAAAATGCATCCCTACGCAAGGATCTTGAAATTTTAAAATCTGTTGTAATCAGACTTGATAGAAGAGTCACAGAACAAGAGAAGGAAATTATTGATTTGAAAGGGCGATCCATGAAAAACAATATCCTTATACATAACCTGGAAGAAGAAGAAGGAGAATATCTATTCAGCAAAATCCCCCGCCTGCTAAATGAACATCTAGATATAGACGGAAAAGAGTTTGTTAATATCCATAGGAATGCGGGGGTCAGAAGGCAAGGAGATAAGCCCCGAGTTATAACAGACCGGTTAGTGAGATTTGAGAAAAAAGGCCGTTTACTAAAACGGCAGAAAAAAAAGAGAGATGAAGGGATTAATCTACCATTCTATATCACCCCCAGTCACCAGTTCAAGTTAACGAAACTCGCAGAAAACTGGTTGAACTCAACAGCAAATATTGGAGCGACAATATGAAAACGAGAGTTGTGGGGGACAAATTGGTTTCCCCGAATGGGTCTGTTTACAGAGATAAAGTGAAGACACCAAACGCCGAGGAAATTCTACAACTTGACATGAAAGAACAACAGAAACTAGAGGAAATTGAAGTTAAACGCTCTAATACTCACACAAAATCAGGAAACCAAATTAGCGCTGCTGCAGTTGAGGTAGAAACGTATGCAAAAGTTCGGAACTTCTATAGGAAAATTTCCATGGATCCAGTTTATGGGCGTGCAAATCACTATATACTGGTTTACCGTTTTAAAGACAATTCTGGGACTATACATGATGAATACTGTGAATTTGGAGCTGGAAGGAAAATGCTAAAAATACTGCAGGATGAAAACTTTACAAATGTATCAGTTGTGATATCGCGCATGATGGGAAAACATCTTGATCCGAAACGCTTCGACATAATGGAGAAAGCATTATTTGACGCCCTCAAAGAACTTCGCTAGGCTAAAAGAGTGTCCTGCAACACAATTTTTTTAGTTCATGAACATTTTGTGGTATAACTAGTTTTTTGCTTTTTTCTTTTTTCCCGGATTGAATAGCTCTGTTCTGAACAGGTTTCTTTTTTATAGTATATATTCCGGAAAAAAGAAGTTTATGTTTGTTTTTGATTTTTCAATTACCGATCAAAGAAATATGTCCGGTATTACATCGGCACAGAATTTGAGGTAAACATAGCTATTCCAGTTGACGCCATTTTACACTAAGGACGACAACTCCCGCTGACTACCTGACAGCCATATTGGATGAGATTGTGGGTCAGTGCAGACGGGTAAGTAATGATTTATCTGTAAGTGATAATTACAACCCTGTCATCTCGATCTTAAATAATTTTCCGTTTTTTAATGACAAAAAATGCATAGACAGTTGTTAAATTGTTTAGAATTTGGTTGATACTGGTATTTTTAAGAATACACGTGCAAGTTGAAAGAAGTGTATTTGGGGTGTATTTCACTATTTTATATAATTGTGGTATGTGATTGCGGTGATTTTTTTATGTAAAGCGATACATTATACATTTATTTTGATACTAGCATATTAAAAAAGGCGCAAACTTGTTGCGCTTTTTTGGTTAGAATAAAAAACGTAAACTTCGATGCTTGCTCAGTATATTATTACCTCCCTTCCATTATAGTCTGTTTTTTTATAAGAATATTTCTGGTTTAAGATACATTTAAGTAATGCCTTGAAAAATTAATTTGATTTATTTTATTAAGGTTCACATATCATCTGTGAAAGTGGCAGTTACTCTGAAAGAATTTTCCATACAAGGTAAATATTATCACAATACCATACTTTCTATTATTCTCTTTAGATAAGTGGACAGGCTTTGCCCTACATCCACTTTCCTTCACAAACCCTCAAGTCTTCCAGATTCAATAAATGAAGACCTGTGAAGAAAAGAGGATGTAGGCGAAGCATGTCCACTTCTCTAAAGAGAATAAATTTCTATGTGTGCTTTTAATGTTTGTGTCGTCATGCTTTTTGTGCTGTTGCAAATGTATGTGTAAAGCTTATCAATGTATTGTCATTATGTTCACTTCATACAGCATATATATGGTAAAATTCTAATTAACTGCACATTCATATGCACCATGTCTCTAACAAATGAGAATGTGAGTGAAATTTTCATAAAAAATGAAGGCAATGTTGCAAATACATGCAAGGCTATATGTGACTGCCTTCAGTTGGATTCAGCTTCAATAGTAAAGTCAAGTTTGTTCTTGAAAGTCCAAAAAATATTCAAAGAACTTCAAAGACTCAAGAAATACAATAATAAGGAAAAATATAACATATTTCGAAACAAATTATTCACATTACCAGCTAGTAAAAAAAAATATTCAATCAACATCGAGTTCTTCAGTGTCCATATCTACTTCTTCTGTGTCAACGTTGACTTCTTCTGTGTCAACGTTGACTTCTTCTGTGTGCACATCGACTTCTTCTGTGTCAACATCAACTTCTTCTGTGTCAACGTCGACTTATTCTGTGTCAACATCAACTTCTTCTGTGTCAACGTCGACTTATTCTGTGCCAACATCAACTTCTTCTGTGTCGGCGTCGACTTATTCTGTGCCAACATCAAATTCTTCTTTGTCAACGTCGACTTATTCTGTGCCAACATCAACTTCTTCCATGTCAACGTCGACTTATTCTGTGTCAACATCGACTTCTTCTGCGGCCTCATCAACTTTGGCATCCTCATCAACCTTTGTGGCCTCATCGACTTCTTCATCAACAGATCTTTTACAGGATATTGAAAAAAGCATCAGAATTCAACATCTTGAAAGAGAAAACCATAAATTGAGAGAAAAACTAAGGAACATTAATGTTAAAACAATGAACCAGAAACTTAAAAGAAAATCTGAGAAAGTTGTACATTTACAAGAAAAGGTAAATGAATTTGAAAAAAAAGAAACTGAAAAGAAATATAGTAGAGTTGAAAAGGGTGTGCAGTGCAACGTTTTAAAGTCATATATTGAAGACTTGAAAAAAGAAATTGATGCATTGAATGCAGAAAGAGATGAAAATGATGATATGAAAGAATCATCAGAATTTGTACATATTGAGAAAAATGTAGATTTTAGAGAAAAATCAAAGGGCAGACCTTTCAATTTTAAGTTAAGAAAGTTATACTATTTTTTTATCAGTAATAATATTGGTGTGCAGCATATTTCTCCTGTTGTTGAAGCTGTTTTAAATATTTTTGATATTCATGTAAAAAATTTACCAAGTAAGAGTACAACAGCAGTTTTATCAAGTGAAATGGGTGTTTTATCTAGAAATCATGTTAAAGAAGAGCTTTTAAATAGTAAAAACATTACAATGCACAGAGATGCCACCACTAAAAAGGGAAAACATTTTTATGGTTTGCAATTTAATACTGGAAATAAATTTTTAACTGCTGGAATCAGAGAAGTGTCAGATGGCAAGGGTGAAACCTATGTAAATAGTACTAAAGAAATGTTGTCTGATATTTCAGAGAAGAAATGTGATCAAAAAAGTATTTTAGAATCTGTATCTTGTTTTATGACTGATAGAAGTTCCACAGAACAGAAAGTTAATTCTATTTTATCTAGTGAAATTTCTCACGATGTTCATTCTTTTAAATGTTCAGTGCACCCTCTTTTACAATTTTCAGATGTTTGTTTACAAGAGTTTTATAATATTGAAAAAGAATTAAATATTCATTTTGATGGACATTCCAAAACACCTAAAGATCCTTATGTCATGTTTATTTTAAGAAGTGTTTCAAAATTTTTTTTTAAAGACGGAGTAGGTGATCCGAAATTTAGTCGAGTGTTTTTGAAAAGTCAAGGAACAGACAAACTCCCTGTGATGAATGTAAGAGGAAATCATTTTAATTTGTGTTTTTATAATGCTGCTGGTACATTTTTTATGCATCAACTTCTTTTACAATATCTTTTATCCTCGAGGAGTTCTTTTAATGTTGTTTTGAATGCAATTGTTACATCATTGCAAAGCAAAGTATTTTTAACAATTTTGAGAGCTCTTGGTTTTATATGTAAATTTATTACTGAACCATACTGGCAGAAAACTTTAGAGTTATGGAATATTACAAGTATAAACACTGTGTATCAAAGACTTTTATATGTTTTAAATGTTATTCATAAAAACCCTTCAGCATTATTAAAAAGGGAAATCAAACTGTTTGAAGGTCCAGATTTTTATGACCCTGTGTCAGATTTTTTATGTTCTATGTCGTTAAATGATGACCTTACATGTGTTTTTATTAAGAGGTGCATTAGTGTTTTAATTGACAAGGCAAAGAAGTTGTTTGCAGATTTTTTAGAAGGAGGAAAATATTTTAATTCATGTTCAACAGAATTTTATAAAGAATGTTCATCATGTTCGACAAATAATATAACCATTGAACGGTTAATGGGTCAGTTAGATTTTAAACTTAAATATGCTGCCACCTCATCTGTAAATACAATTGAGAGTATTTTAATGTATAATAATAAGAAAACAAAAAAATGGTTAGAAAAAAAAAGTGAAAATGAACAGAGGAACATTGTAAATACAGCTAGAAAAGACAGTAGAGCTTTTTTAATTGAAAGTAAGAGAAGGAAAGAAGAATTATTTAACAAACATTTGCAGACTATAAAAGAAAAAGAAGAGGAGAACAAGAAGAAGAAAGAAAGAAAAAATGATGCCATCGACAAAGCGTTAGACGATATTCACAGACATGGATTATGGGCTTCAGAGACTGAAATTAATGAAAAATTGTGCATTTTAAAGACAAAGAAGGAAAAAATGACAGCGTTAAAAACTCATATTAATATTTATAAGAAAGTTTTTAAAGTAGAACAAGAATTTAGACATTTATTGTGTTTTAGCAAAAAAGGAAAAGTATTTGACGAGAAACAATTGAAAGAAAATTTGATTACACTACTGAAAAAAAAAAGGAATATCAAGAAAGTATTGCATGTAACACCAACCCGAGGGACTTTGTATCCAGACAAATATTACACACATGGACAGATAATGGAGAGGACATTGAATGGGAGGGACAGATTTTAAGCTACAGCAATGGGGTGTTTAAAGTAAAGTCATTTTAAAAAGAGATATATTATTAATTTCACTGTTTAACATTCACAAAATAATACTGCTCTATTTTAATTACAAGAGGTATGTAACAGTATGAACGTAACAGAATCTTATCATTTTTAATAACTTGCATACATTTCATTTGTTGTACATATCTTTTAAAGTTTTATTACAAGCAATTCAATTTCATTTTCAAAAATTGATGTAATGAATACTTTAAAGTGATAGTCTTTCCAGTTTCCACATAATAATTGATGAAAAACTTCAAGTTACATACCTAGCACTCTGAATATTTATGGTTTCAGGCTTTAATTATTTTTATGCCCTCTTCCATGAAGGGAGGGCATATTGCTTTGCAGGTTTTTGTTGGCCGGTCTGTCTGTCTGTCTGTCCAACAACAGTTTCCATTAATATTCTTTGCAGAGTTTGTAAGTTCAGAAATGACTTTGAAATATTCCCGTTGTTGGGCATCGTCGCAAACCACTGCCAAAATGTATGATCCTCTCCCATTCTGGCTGTGGTTGAACGAGAAGAGAATTCTTTGTAGCTCATCAAAATATTAACCAATGCGAGTAAAGCATAGTTTGATAATGAACTTTATCGCGACCTTTCAATATCCAATCACAGTTCATGAAATATTCTTTGTATACTGTTGATGTCAAATGTTGCGATGTAAACAAAACTTCCCACTAATTGAATATGACGTCACAAAAGAGAGACATAAATATTCAAGATTACCACAATTTTTACGATCAAGCAGCCATGGGTAGGGGAGAGCTTTATGCGGAATCCGGACCGTGGCTCGAGATGATGGTTGTTGGAGTGGCGAAATAAGTACTTCACAAGACATATCTTGTTTAATTAACATTATGAAGTAAATGTTTAAAAACCCATGGAATCAAATGGTTTTCTTATAATGTATTTATATTGACTGAAGACAGATTTATCTGCCATATCATTTTCATAGAAATGGCTTTATAAACAAGGAATTTATTGCATGATGTAATGATCTTAGCAGGGTTTTGTAATGGTGCATATTTACACCAATACTTTTATGAGAGCATGTCACAGCATGCAAAATTTATATATTTAAATTCAATTTTATAGTAAAACTCATTTACTATTGCCAAAAATACTGCGAATTCTGTACAGTGCAAAATTTTGTTTGGTTCCCCAGCTATATAAATGATATTATTAGTTTTGGATATGCATAAAACCAAAAAAAAAAGAAATAGCAAACTATGGTAATCAATATTGCTGAGTTTTACTGTATTTATAATGATAAAATTGTGTAACAAAACTTATTGTTCATAGGTCATTAAAAAATAACTATGCATAAAGTACAACACCATATTATGAACAGTTGTTTCTGTCTTGTATGTTTTTGTCTTTGTGAAATATAACCATGTATTTATGTTATTTAATGATGTAAATGAAATTTTATTTGAAAGCAAAGTAAAAGCATCAGGAATAAGACATAAATGAGTTTCAGCTATTATTATGATTGCATCATTTAGGGTTACTATAAACCATTCAAGTGAGTATAAATATATATACTTATATCTTTATATATATTTATTTCAGGTTCTGTACTGGAATGATACCGAGAAGACGGACAGCAGCATATTTGAGCTAACAGAAAGAGAAATCAATACAGACATCAAAGAAGGGAATTTATTTTTCAAAGGTATGTTTAAAAAAAATTCTAATATAATTTAAATTAAACATTGAGCTGATTTAGAAAAAATATTGGTTTCTACTTAACAATGAAAATTCCTATTTTAGACACAGGAGCAAAATTGGATCACAGTTATAGCACATTTTGAAGCAGACTATAAGGTATGCCTTACAGAGTTACCTTCAAGATGTTATTAAATTTTATTGGAGTTATTCCTCTTTGGTAACATTAGTGGTGTAATTTTATCTATATATGGATCTAATTTACATATTAATTAGCAAACAACCAATGAAAATCTATTTATTTATAACTAAGTTACACACATACAAATAATATTTTTGTGCTTTAGAATTAAAAAACTCTTTTTTAATTTTTAGGTGGAATAGCTAGTAAACAAAATAAAAATGAATACTCCGACTGTTGATCTATTAAACTCTTTCAACTATGCATTTGTAATTTATGCTAAAAGTTTGTTTTGTACATGTACATACCCTTTTCTTTTGTTTATATATTCTTTTTTCAGTTTTGTTTACATTTTTGAGTGAATGTGAAAGTGTGTCTGTGAGAGAATACAACAGTCATGTAGTCGAAGATTTCGCTTGGAGGTTGCTTATAATTTACAAATCATTTTTTGTTGATGAACAATAATATAAAAATCGTAACGGTGAACTGCCAAGGTCTAGCGACAACTCAGAAACGACAAGATGTCCTTAACTATTATAGAAAAAAGGGTTACTCTATTTTGTGTCTGCAAGATACACATTTTATCTATGAAACAGAACCATTTGTAGAAGCTCAGTGGGTTACAAGTGCTATATTAGTTCATATAAATCAAATTCACGAGGAGAAAGTATTCTTTTTAACAATAATTTTGAATTTAAAGTCCACGAAGATAAGAGAGATAAAGAAGGGAATTTAGTAGCTCTTGATATTACCATTGAAGACAATAGGTTTACCCTGGTAAATGTATATGGACCGAATACTGACTGTCCAGAATTTTATGAAAAGGTTAGAGATATTTTTCTAGAATTTGACAATGAATATTTTGTACTATGCGGTGACTTAAATCTTGCTCTAAATCCAGAAATAGAAAAATACAACTATGTTAATGTAAATAATCCAGTGGCTCGTGAAAAATTGATAGAAATTATGGAAGACTTACAAATGATTGACTATAACAAGCAATGAATATTATTCAGATATTTGGAAGAAAAAAAAGTAACCCTTGAAAATTAAATAAAAGTTAAAATGCAAGGCCATTTAATTAGATCCCATGCTAGATGGGTAGAAGAGGATGAAAAGCCAACAAAATATTTTTGTAATTTAGAATCAAGAAACTATGTTAACAAAATTATTAAAAGGGTTGAGATTGACGAACAATACACTGTTTATGATCAATTTGAAATTTTAAACCAAGTTAAATCTTTTTATGAACTGTATTCAAATAAAGATTCAGAGTGTATTGACATGGATCTGAATGATATTATTGACCCAGCGGAAGTTAAAAAACTTGACGAGATGACTTCTGATAGTCTTGAGAAAGATATTGAAGAAAGTGAACTTTTAGATGTTCTTAAGAATATGAAAAATAACAAGTCTCCAGGGAGTGATGGTTTTACTGCTGAATTTTTCAAATTTTTCTGGATAGATTTGAAAAGTTTTATTTTAAATGCAATTAACTATATTTTTTCAAAGAAAGAACTTCCAATTTCTCAGAGACTTTGGATTATTTTCTGTATACCCAAAGGTGATAAGCCAAGGCAGTTCTTAAAAAATTGGCGCCCAATTACTTTACTAAATGTCCTTTATAAACTTATATCTGGATGTTTAAGTTGTAGAATAAAGTCAACTCTAGAATATCTTATTTCTGATACACAAACAGGTTTCATTAAAGGTAGATTCATAGGGGAAAATACAAGATTTATTTATGACTTGATGTCTTATACAGAGTGAAATAATATTCCTGGTCTGTTGATGCTATTTGACTTTGAGAAAGCATTTGACTCAATTTCATGGACCTTTCTTTATAAAGTTATGAAGTATTTTGGTTTTGGAAACAACATTATTGAATGGATTAAAATCCTAAATACTTATTTTAAAGCTTCAGTTTTACAATGTGGTTTCTTATCAGAACAATTTTTTATTCAGAGGAGTTGTAGACAAGGAGATCCTGTTGCTCCCTACTTGTTCCTCCTTTATGCTGAAATCCTGGCTATTCTCATTAAACAAAATAGAGATATAAAAGGTATAATAGTAAAAGAAAAAGAACACAAAATCTCTCTATAAGCAGATGATACCTCACTTGCCCTTGACGGTTCACCAAAATCTTTGTTTGCTGCTCTTGATACTTTGGATTTATTTTCACAATTATCTGGTTTAAAGATAAATAGTTCTAAGACAAAAATTATTTGGATTGGCTCGAAAATATTTTCAAGTCAAGTTTTTCATCATACAAGATGGAAACTAGATTGGGGATCCACAGCTTTAACTTTGCTTGGTATAACTTTTTCTGTAGAGCTAGAAAATATTTTTGACATAAATTACAAACTTGTTTTACCAAAAATTAAATCAATGATCCAACAATGGAAAAGGCGAATACTTACACCAATTGGTCGTGTCACCATTGTAAAAACGCTGATTTTATCAAAATTTACTCATTTATTTATTTCTCTTCCTACCCCTATCTATGACATAATATTTTCATTGTGTAAGGACCTTTTTGAATTTATATGGAAATCAAAAAGTGACAGAGTTAAAAGTGATATAGTTACTCAAGATTATTTATCTGGATTATTAAAAATGTTAAATGTTGATTACTTCATAAAATCATTAAAATGTACATGGGTCAAAAGATTGGTATCAGAAAATAGTAAGCCATGGCTGGACATATTTTATGGAACTAATGGTAGAGATGTTGTAAACAAATTTGTAGATTTTGGTGATGCTTATATTTTAAATAGTCTAATACCTCAAAATAATATTTTCTGGTGTGATGTTTTTATTTCATGGCAGCATGTTTTGAAAAATGTAGATCAGGATGTAGAAATGAAATGCAAGGCTTGCTATATTCCTGTATGGTATAATTCGAATATGAAGGTAGAAAATAAAAGTATTTTTATAGTAAATTGGTATAAAAGTGGAGTTAAGAATATTGAGGATTTTTGTCAGAAGATTGCTTTTTTTTTTATCAAAATCCGCCTTAAAAGAAAAATTCAGTATTTCCAATGTATGCGTAATGCAGTATAATAGTACAATTTCTGCTGTTTCTAAATTTTTAAAGAATATGTCAATTGATAGAATGAACTTGAGAAAACATTTTCAGCCTAATTTACCATTTTTCACTATGAAAAATATACAAAGAGAATTTACAACTATATAAACAAAAATGATATAATTCCTACAGCAATTCCAAAGTGGAATCAAGACTTATCTCCCTTTGGAGTAACAGATATTTGTATAAAAGATGTTTTTAAAGTTTGTTTTAAGACTACTTCTGATTCTTCTGTACAGTGGTTACAATATAGAATTTTACATATGATCCTCCCTGTAGATTCTTATCTTAAGAAAATCAATATAAAAACTACTGATGTTTGTAAGTTTTGTACCCAAGAAACTGAAACTGTACTGCATGTATTTGTTTATTGTGACCATATTATATCTTTATGGAAGAACTTGAGTTTACACATATACAGGAAAATTTCAAAAAGAATTGCATTTAATGTTAAAAATATCATCTTATAGGTGAATTACCACCTACAAATGATAATAGAATTGAAAATTTTATCATGTTTATTGCGACCAAAAATACCTTCACTTCTTGGTTTACTAAGCTATTTGAAAATGAAATACAATATTGAAAGATGCATATTTATTAACAATTCAAATCTACATTATTTTGAAGAACAATGGATTTTTTGGAAAAATACTTTTGAAGAAATGTAAGATTACACATGTATATGTTAGATGTTTGCTTAGATTAGTTTGCATGATAGAGATAACTGATTATCATAAAGCAACCTTCATATTAATTTAGAATGTAAATGGATGTATAGATGGGTGTGTGAGTGTTAAATATCCGTTGTAATTTTGAATTTTGCTGTTATTTTAATTTGATTCTGTATGTAATACAATGGATAATTAAAAAAAAAAGATACTAATCCTAGAAAACTCCTTAATTCTGTGACATTCTTTGGTGTTAAAATATATTCTATTGCTTCAATTTTAGCAGGGTCTGTCTTGATTCCACTTTTAGAAACAACATATCAAAGAAATGACACCTCTTTCTTGAAAAATGAACATTTCTTTGCTTTCAGCCTCAAATTAGCATCTTCAAGTCAATCCAATACTTGCTTTAAATTCTCCAAATGCTAATCAAAGCTTTTGTCATAGACAATGATGTCATCTAAATAAAGTACAGCTACATTCCACTGTAGACTACTTAATACTCTTTCAATTATTCTCTGAAAAGTCGCTGGAGCATTACATAACCCAAAAGGTATAACATTGTACTGATATACCCCCCCCCCCCCTTGGTGTAGCAAATGCTGTTTTCTCCTTGTCCTGATCTGACATCGGCACTTGGTGATAAGCCATATTCAAATTCAAAGACGAAAACCAAACAGATCCAGCCAATGCATCCAAGTTATCATCTATCCTAAGTATCGGATATGCGTCCTTTATCGTCTTTGCATTCAAACGATTTCTTGATCTAGAATTTCCCTTTTAAACAATGGAACCCGCCGCGGCGCCTCCTTAAACGGCGTTCCGTTATTCAAATTTATCTTATGCTCACCATTGTTGGTTCTATGTAAAACTCCGTTCGGGTCAGCGAACACATTTCTCCTTTCCATGAGAAATTCCTTGAACTTTTCTCTCGAGAATTTAAATTTATGATTCCATTTTCATAGACTGATTTCAAGTACGCTGGAAATTCATGAGTATCTCCCTTGCTAATTGTGGCTATAACTTTTCTTTTGTCACAAATTGGTTGACTCACATATGTAATAGGTACTAGTAATGCTCTTTTAGTATGCTTCGGTACTGTAAATGCATGGTCCTCTGGATTATATAATCGAATGTAAAACTCTCCGTTGCTTGAATCAAGAAGGGTTCTGGCAACTCCTAATTTATAAGAACTAATGAAAGTTTTCAAAGGAATTGGTATTCCAATTGTCCCATCAGCATTCATAACCATAGATCTCACAACAAATTCATGTCTCCCTGGTATGGTAAAAGAATCCTGATTATAAATTTTTCTCTTGGGACAAACTTCATTCAAATCCTTTTCTTGATCATATGTAAAACTCAAAGCACATCGTTGATAGTTCCAATTACACTTGAACTTCACAATAAAATCTTCTCCCAATAAATCATGTGTGACTCCTCCAACAAAAACACGAAATTCAATATCAACATCCTTCAAAGTAAGAATCATTTTAGCAGTACCCAGAAGTTTTAGTTTACGTCCATCAGCTGATAAGAATTTACTTTTAACTTGCTCTAGTACAGGACGATTATCTAAAGGAATGCTATAAAATATTTCTTCAGTGATGAAAGTTTTCCTCGCTCCAGTGTCAATCTTCCATGTTAATGGTGTTCCCTGAATTAAACCATTTACCAAAAATCCATTCCTTCCTGGAATTAAAATGTCAGATGTATTCTTTTTAAAAACATCACAATAATCACTTTCATTGAGCTTCATATCCACAGAATCGGTATTTCACGCCTCCTCATGAGCTCTGTTATTAACTACTCGTACAGTGAAGGTAATTTAATTGCACTAGATTTAGATATGGAAGATAATAGGGTTACTTTCATAAACATTTATGGTCCTAACACTGACAGTCCTGGTTTCTATGAATATATTCGTGATATGCTTTTGGAACTTGATACTGAATATTATATACTCTTGGGAGACTTTAATCTTGCTCTAAATCCTGAGCTTGACACAAAAAACTATAACTCTGTTAATAATTCAAAAGCAAAGGAAAAATTGTTAGAAATCATGGATGACCTTCATCTTTTAGACTACTTTAGAATTATGAATCCAGATAGAAGGATTTATACTTGGCATAAAAAGACGCCCCTAAAACAAGGCCGTTTAGATTACATTCTGATTTCGGAAAGTTTGCCAAACTCAGTGGAAACTTACAGGGTAAAACCTGGTTACAGATCAGATCACTCGATTGTGATTTTAGAAGTGAAATTTACTTCTTTTAAAAGGGGGCGCAGACTTTGGAAATTTATAATAGTTTACTTTCAGACAAAGAATATGTACAAATGGTGAAAGAAACGATCAATAAAACTTGTAAACAGTATGCAAAAGGGGGGGACCGATAACTTTAGAATTGAAGACAATGTTGTTGATAGCTTATTTCTAGAAGCTTTATTAATGTAGATTAGGGGAGTTACTATTTCATATTCTTCCCATAAGAAAAAAGAAAGAGAAAAGCAAGAAACGTTACTTTTAGAAGAGATAGGTTAACTAGAGTCTGACGAAAAGATAGATTTGCATTTAATAGAACAAAAAAGATTGATATTAGAAAACTTGAGAAAAGAAAAAATGAAAGATGACGTGATAAGATCAAGAGCTAAATGGGTCGAGGATGGGGAGAAACCCACAATATATTTTTGCAATTTGGAAAAGCGTAATTATTTAAATAAAACTATCAAAAAACTCGAACTCGATGAAAACTGTATTATCTATGATCAAACAAAAATACTTAAAGAAGTAAAAATTTTCTACCAAAATTTATACGCAAACAAGGACTCTGAACTCTTAGAGTTGGATCTTGAAAATATTATTCAAAATCATGATGTTCAAAAATTAGATAAACACATCTCGGAATCAATAGAAAAAAAATATCTGAAGATGAAATCCTTGAAGTTTTAAAAAATATGAAAAACAATAAGTCCCCATGAAGTGATGGATATACAGTTGAATTTTTAAAATTTTTCTGGAGGGATTTGAAACAAATTATATGTCAGTCAATAAATTGTATTTTTGTAAATAAGATGCTCCCTGTTTCTCAACGATTGGGAATTATTTCATGTTTGCCAAAGGGAGACAAACCTAGACAATTTTTAAGAAACTGGCGATCCATTACTATACTAAATGTGGTTTACAAATTAATTTCAGGGTGTCTTAGATTTAGAATTAAATCCACATTAGATTATCTTATTTCAGACACTCAGTCGGGTTTTTTAAAAGAAAGATACATTGGAGAGAATACAAGATTTATTTATGATTAAATGGAATATACTGACCATAAGAATGTACCTGGATTACTTGTGTTGATTGATTTTGAAAAAGCTTTCGACTCTATTTGTCGGACATTTATTTATAAAGTACTAAAATATTTTGGCTTTGGTGAATATATAATTGAATGGATCAAGATTCTAAATACAAAATTTAAGGCTTCTGTGTTACAAATTGGGTTTTTATCAGAACTAATTGATATAGAGAGAGGATGTAGACAGGGTGACCCAGTCGCTCCATATTTGTTTCTCCTGTGTGCCGAAATTCTAGCAATCTTGATCAAACAAAAAAAGAAATAAAGGGTATTATGATACATGATAAGGAACATAAAATAAGTCAGTACGATGATGATACATCTCTTGCTCTTGATGGTTCACCTAAATCTTTATTCGCTGCCTTGGATACCTTAGATTTTTTCTCAAAAATTTCTGGTTTAAAAGTTAACAGCTCTAAAACAAAAATAATATGGATAGGTTCAAAAAAGTTTTCAAGTCAGGTCTTTCATCATACCAGATGGAAACTCAATTGGGGCTCCACAACTTTTAATTTATTAGGTATTAACTTTTCAGTCGACTTAGAACAAATTTCAAATTTAAATTATGGAATACGGATTCCAAAAATAAAAAGCATGCTACAACACCGGAAAAGAAGAATTCTAACACCAATAGGTCGAGTCACTGTTGTAAAATCTTTAATTATTCCAAAATTAAATCATTTGTTCATATCACTCCCAACCCCTAAAGGGGAAATAATTTCATCCTTATGCAAAGATGTTTTTGAATTTATTTGGAATGCAAAACGTGATAAGATTAAACGGGCAGTTTTAACTCAAGATTAACAGCATGGAGGATTAAAAATGGTCGACATAAGCAATTTTAGAATGTCTTTGAAATGTTCTTGGCTAAAAAGGCTAATTGTAGGCCATAAACCTTGGGTAGATATCTTTGAAGCTATAAACGGTACAGACTTTGTTAAAAAATTAATTGATTTTGGTGATGCTTTTATTTCTGAATGTGTTAAACCCCAAAACAATTGTTTTTGGCAAGATGTTTTAAGTCTATGCTTAATGTTATTAAATCGTTTGATAGAAAATTCTACATAGAAAATTTTCCTAATATTCCTGTGTGGTACAATTCAAAAATTAGAGTTGGTTCAAAACACTGTTTATAAAAAGCTGGTATGAAAAGGATGTGAAACTTATTGATGATTTTTAAGATGAGGAAGGAAATATTTTATCTCATGCTATTTTTCAACAGAATTTTGATATTCAAGTATCCATCATGCAATATAACAGTGTAATGAGTTCAATATCAAAGTACATAAAATCTATTGGAAGCAAAGGTTTACTTAAAAGATCTTCTACTCCTTATATCCCAATGTATTATAAACCTTTTTTTTTGCAAAACAGATGTACTAAAACTACATATGAACAGTTAAATGTTAATATGATTATTCCTACTTCTGTAGAGAAATGGAATTTAGAGCTCAGTCATTATGGAATAGAGATATGTGTGAAGGATGTTTTTAATGCTTGTTTTAAGACTACCAAAGACTCTTCAATCCAATGGCTACAATATAGAATTCTTCACAGAATTCTACCTGTTAAGTATTATTTGAAAAAAATCAATGTTATGTCATCTGATAGCTTTTTGTGAACATCATATTGAGACAATACAACATGTATTTATTAATTGTGAAAAGGTTTCCTCACTATTGAGTGATCTTAGTATGCATATTTATCAAAAAACTTAAAAAAGAATTGGTTTTAATGTAATTAACATTTTATTAGGTGAACTTCAATTGTTTAAAGGCAACAAAATTGTAAATTTCTTGATCATGTATACAAAACAATATATTTTTTCTTGTCTTAAAAAAGGCAAAATGCCAAACCTCTTAGAACTTCTCTTTCACTTAAACAATAAATACAGTGTTGAAAAAAATATTGCGATCCAAATCTTGGAAATGCAAAAGTTTGATTATACCTGGCAAAACTGGAAATGTTTATTTGAAAATCTCATTAAGGATATCCGATCCTCAGCCAGGAAGGATAACTCCAAAAATTAACATTTAATTTCAAATGCATCAAAATGAAGCTTGAAGATGAAATTTTTTTATGCAACAATGTTCATTTTATTCATCTTTATAATATTCAAGGTCTTTGGACGTCTTAGAAAAGTTCTTATAAAAGTTGACATTTGTACCCTATAAAAGGAGAAAAAAATAATATAGCTTTAGAGAAATAAGATTTTCTTGAATCCAGCCTTATATACTAATGCTTTATAACATGATATGAAATGAAAAGTGATTTATGGTGTCTTGCAATGATAACAAAAGCCTTTTATTCTATGTATTATAGAATACATGACGAAAATAGAAGATAAAAAATACCAAATAAGTATAAAAATCATGACAATTTCTCTGAATGCCTGGATACCTATGGTTTTTTTAGCCTAAAATATATATGTTGATCAATTTGCAATGAGAAAATGCATTGCTTATATTTCAATTCACTTTTTCTGCAAAAATATTGGAGATAAGACAATTTTCTTTATATAATATGATTAACTTTGATGTTTAATTTTAAAGAAATACTGTGGATAAAATTACATATCCTTGTGGATTCAGAGATACTTTTATGAGTATTTTTGATTACTTAACTGTTAATTTTATAAACCTGAGGATCGGACTACCTTAAGATATAGACTGTTACAATATGTGACACTTTTTTTCAGTTATATTGATATGTATGTATATAAATATATCTCTCTTTTTTTCTGTCTACAAGTAACAAATATAAACACACCACTTACCAAAATGAATGAGTGTGAGTGAGAAAGTGTGAGAAAATGGAATGGAAAAAATACTTGTTGTAATATCTTTGTAATAAGACGAAAAAATAAATAAAAAAAATAACCTACTCTTAAATAACTGTGAGTTAACTCTTCTGTACTAGGCCTATTCATATCAGCGACCAACGCACGGCCTACTGCCTCGGTCTCCAGCTGTTTAACTGCTTAACCGTTTCACTAATTGCACTGCTTATTTTCCCCTTCAATTCCTTAGAAGATGTTGTGTAGAATTACATTTGAAGCAACCCTTCTTCACATGTTTTCTCATATTGTCAAACCCATTACTCACATCACTGGTCTGGCTAACTTGATAAATGCTGGGCTTTGTCAAGGTCTAGGTGGGAAGACTGAGTCAGAATATCCTGATTTGAAATTTACTGTGACCGAAAATGGGTGGATTGTTACAAATTGTGCTGCATCAAGAGAAAATGCTCACAATTTACAGTTTATGACAGACAAGGTTGTCCCTGTTACTGAAACCAAATGCGACAATTCAACAATACTACATACTGCATGTCTAAATGCTAAATACGAGATGTGTCAATATATACTATTAAAATATCCTAGTATGCTAAATGAAGTGGATAGATATGGATGGAATGCAGCACATTATGCAGCACGAGGAGGCAATGTTCGTATTTTACAGATTTTGGTAGACAAAGGACTTCCTTTAACTGAAAACACAAAAGACAAATGGACAATACTTCATATTGCATGTTAACATGCTCAATACGAGATGTTTCAATATATTCTTCCACAGTCTTTTGACATGATAAATTTGTGGATGCAGATTGAGGGAACGCAGCAAATCTTTCAGCACAAGGAGGTGATGTTCGTAATTTAAAGCTTTTGGTAGACAAAGGTGTTCCTGTAACTGAAACCACAAAGACCAATTGTACTATACTACATATTTCAAGTGGTACTGATGAATACGAAATGTGTCAATATATTCTCGCGCAATTTCCTACTAAGATGAGAATTGCGGATAACGATGGAAGGAATGCAGCAAAATTATGCAGCACGAGGAGGCGATATTCGAATTTTACAGATTTTGGCAGACAGAGGTGTTCCTGTAACTGAAACCACTAAAGACAAATGGACAATACTACACATTGCATGTAAAAGTGCTCAGTACGAGATTAGCCAATACATACTCTCACAATATCCTAATATGCTGAAGCTTATGGATAACAATGAGTGGAATGCAGCACATCATGCAGCAGGAGGAGGCGATGTTCGCATTTTACAGATTTTGGTAGACAAAGGCGTTCCTTCAACTGAAACCACAAATGACAAAAAGACAATACTTTATATTGCATGTTTATATGCTCAGTTTGAGATATGTCAATATATACTCACACAATATCCTAATATGCTAAAATCTGTGGATAAAAATGGATGGAATGCAGCACATAATGCAGCACAAGGAGGCGATATTCGAATTTTACAGATGTTGGCAGACAAAGGTGTTCCTGTAACTGAAACCTCTAATGACAAATGGACAATACTACACATAGCATGTATTAATGCACAATACAAAATGTGTCATTATATAATGTCGCAGTATCCTAATATGCTTAAACTTGTGGATAACAAGGATAACATTATGCAGCACATTATGCAGCACGAGGAGGCGATATTCGAATTTTACAGATTTTGGCAGACAGGGGCGTTCCTGTAACTGAAACCACTAAAGACAAATCGACAATCCTACACATTGCATGTAAAAGTGCTCAGTAGAAGATGTGTCAATATATACTCTCACAATATCCTAATATGCTGAAACTTATGGATAACGATGGAAGGAATGCAGCACATTATGCAGCACAAGGAGGCAATGTTCGCATTTTACAGATTTTGGTAGATAAAGGACTTCCTGTAACTGAAACCACAAAAGACAAATGGACAATACTACACATTCAAATGCTCAATTCGAGATGTGTCATATATAGTCTCACAATACCCTGACTTGCTAACAGTTGTTGATACAATTGGAGAGAATGCAGCACATTTTGCTGCATGAGGAGGCGATGTTCGAATTTTACAGCTTTTAGCAGACAAAGGACTTCCCATGTCAAGCTTATTTGAGATGTTTTAACACATACCGTCTGAGGCAACGTTCTTTTTTTTCAAAAGAATTTTCAAAGTGCGTTAAATTTGGGACAAAATCAACACACTTTGAAAAATTTTTAAAATTGCGTGAAAATTTGGGACACATTCAACGCACTTTGAAAAAAAAATTCAAAGTGCGTTAAGAGTGTTCATCAACATTATAATATTTTATAGGGACATGTAACGCACATTGAAAAAAAATATGCATAAAAAATTACACTTAGATCGTAGTAATTGAGAGAATCAATTTGTGATAAGTGATCTTTTAAAAGAAAACCTCACGTATTGATTTACCTTAATTGAGAAAAAGGGTGCAGTACGACAACCACTGATAAAATCTGGTAACAGTGACAGTTGGTTTATTAGAGCTGTGTCAATATATACTCTCACAATATCCTAATATGCTGAAACTTATGGATAACGATGGAAGGAATGCAGCACATTATGCAGCACAAGGAGGCTATGTTCGCATTTTACAGATTTTGGTAGACAAAGGACTTCCTGTAACTGAAACCACAAAATACCTTGGAAAAATATGATTTTCCAGATCCACTATACTTTTTAAGGAATATAAAAAGAATTGCAGAGGTGAAACACTGGAAACAGAACGTGAAGAAACAAATCACTGAATACTGGCAAATCAAGAATGAAATTGAAATTTCGGAAAAAGTCTCAAAACATCTCAAACTACAGATCAACTCCTGCAGACGTCCTCATTCAATATGGCAGTCAAGTGCATACTCACCTAGTGCTTCAAACAAGGCCATTGCCAAAGCCCAAATCGCAACAAACACTTACATGTACCGCTTACAAGACAATATTAGTAAATTAAACCAACACGAAGTAAATAATAAGTTCCTGTTGTTTAGCGAGAGCACAGACGATAGATTTCATTTTTTTAAGTCCCAACTAAGATTCTGTTAGGCAGCCATATCTGATCAAACTAGGATTCTTCCTGCAGGAACAAATCGGTACACAGGAATCTAATTCGTACATAATGGAGGACAGTATATAACTACAAGTCATTATTGACCCCTCCTACTTCATGTTCTAGGAGGCTTCCTCCAGGAACAGCAAAATTCAGGGATTTATAGAGAACCTATTTTTTTTTAATAGGAGTATGTAAATACTTTTAGAGTTGAAATAACTTTTATAATGGATTGATTGATTTATATTGTTTAACGTCCCTCTCGAGAATTTTTCATTCATATGTAGACGCCACCACTTGCCGATAGAGAGCTACAAATTTTGTCCTATACTCGGCACTTAGGGCCATTGAGCAGGGAGGGATCTTTTTCGAGCCAGCACCTACTGCGACACGGGACCTCGGTTTATACGGTCTCATCCGAAGGACCGGCCTCTACGTCCCATAGTGGGATTCGAGAGCAGACAATATAACCTTTTATAATAGAAGTTACGCAAGTGAGTTAAGGCTAAATATGGATATTTCTTTGCAAATGAGCTAATAAAAATTCATAATTTGTATATTTTATGTACAGAGAAGATTAAAATTGATTTTCTTATACATACTTAGTACCCACAGTTTATTAATGCAAGTGCACATTATGACGTCATATTATGACGTCATTGTTCTCTTCCATTCATAGTATTAAATTACATCAACAAAATCACGTCGGCGCAAGGGCATATCCTATCTAATTTAAAATAGATAATGTATAGCATTAAGGAGAATATTCTTAAAATTAATAAAATTGCTGCACAAATCCTATGCACTTTCTCAATCGATAAAAATTTTAGAAAACTTACAGTGGACTGTGAATTTTTACCCTGTTTAAACTTAAAACTGCAGGAATAGTAACTAAACGATTGCAGTGCCGACATTTGTGCAGCAATATCTTAAATCCTGGGAATATCCTGCGTCTTTTTATACCTTGTTTCTGTAAAACAAAGTAAAGCATGCCCTTGCGCCGAAGCGATTTTGTTGATGTTTCTTATAAACTTCTGTAGTACAGGTCGATGACGTCATAATATGACGTCATAATGTGTACTGGCTATCGCATGTCGTGGGTACTAAGAATGTATTAGAAAACAAGTCATAGCATTTTCTGTGCGGAAGGTAGAGTAATTATGGAATTTAATTAGATATTTTGCATAGAAACCTCTATATATAGCCTTAACTCACATGCGTAAGTTATTGTACCGTGTGTAAAGCCTTATTTTACTTTAAGTCTGACTATCACCTGTAATTTTATTTTTACAGCACTATATAGAATAGATTTTACTAACTTTTTTCAACACTTTATTCTTTTTAATTTTAATTTTATGTCTTTTATGAAACCACTTTCTCGGGTGCTCCTTATACATAGGAGGAAATTCCACAACTTACCTGAACTTAACTGAACTGATGAAGACGAGTAGAAGGTCTATGCTCTCAGCCTAACTCTTTTTTTTCTTATACACTGTATATGTATATAGCTGTTAGTAGCAAATTGAAAGTGGAACCCAATTTTCAATGCGTATGAATATATGTGTATGTATATGTATATCTTTAAATGCAAAACATGCATTTGTGTGCATAACCCACCCACCCCTCCCCCCGTCTGTACCGATACTTACGCTACAACGAAATATATGTATTATTTTGCATAACTTCTATGACGTTGAAAACTTTCAATAAATTTTAGTTGACAAAAAATGAATGCAAACTGAAAAAATTAAGTACAGTAAAACATTTAAGAGAGAAAGAATTTTCAAAGTATAGAAAAATCAGAATCGATCCATTTCACATCCAGGAGTGAGCCTATCACCGAAAAATTATCCAAAAGGTTCAATTATTTATCATGCCTAACATTTCGAAGAATATTGACCAAGCCATACTTTTTTTTCAAAGTGCGTTAATATGGTCGATATTAACATACTTTGAAAAAAAATTATATTTTTTCAACCAAATTTAATGCACTTGAAAATTTTTTTTTCAAAGTGCGTAATTTTTCAAAGTGTGGTAGCACAGGTTCAATCAAAGGTTTTCTAGAATATTGACCAAGACATACATTTTTATTTCAAAGTGCGTTAATATGGTCGATATCAACACACTTTGAAAAGAAATATTTTTTCAAAGTGCGTTGATTTGGTCCCAAATTATCGCACATTGAAAAAAAATTTAAAGTGCGTAATTTTTCAAAATGCGTTGTAACAAACCGTCACTGAACCCTAACATGATTAAAAAAAAACTTTGGATATAAAGAGATATAATTCAACAGATTTTGCTGCACAATATGGAGAGGTTCAATATTGCAGCTTTTTAACGATAGGGCATCAAGGGGAAAATAATGAATCAAATCGGTTATAACAATTTTCAATGTTTATCATTCCACACTGTCATAGTTACAGTTACAATGTACTATAATATGTTAAACGAAGTGAATAAATATGGATGAAATACTTTATTTTGAAATACATACTAGAGAAATATTTTATGTTTTCTTTTTTGTAACATCTACAATTATATTCGATAAAAAAAGTTTGTAGCTGCATTATTGAATTTAACATTGCTGTGTAACTTTGTGTAATTCTTCATGCAAAATTGACAAGAAGAGAAAACCTAATACTGAAATGTAAAATGATTTGAATGAAAAGATCTCACAACTTTTTGATTACAAAAGCAACTGTAGGCAACCATCGAAATTTAATTATATTCATATTCTTTGCTGTAATTCATATAGAAAATATACATACATTTACTGTGTCCACTTATACGTTTTACAAAATAAATGGTAAGAAAAATAATGCAGTTTTGTATATATTTTGCAGTAAACTGACTAGGGATTCAAAAATGTAATATTGTGACAGAATCATGTACTGATTCAGGAAGTTAAAACCTTTAATATATTTATAAATAACTGAATGGATTTTTGTACAATATCATGTCTGATGAACTTGATAATATCTAAAAAAAAATATGATAAATGTGGAAATTGTTTAAGGTCCTGCTAAAGGCCACTTTTGTTTGTAGAAATCGCGTTTTATAGGTGGCCAAAGAGTGAATTAAGTGCACAATCTCAAATTACATTTATTTTTTAATGATATGCTGATGATATCTATGAACGCAAACAACATTAATTAAGTCAATTTAGGGAGAAAACTATATCATGAAATAATGATTGATTCACTTTTTGATTGATTGCTATTGTTTAATGCGAAGTCTGCAATTTTCAGCCATATTATAACAGGCATAAACTCATAACCATCACTGACATTAAAATGTCATGTAAATGTGAGATGTGTAATGTGTAAATATGTATAAACATTATTTAACAAGTAAAACAAAAAACTTTATTGTCTTTACGTTTTTCATATTTGTTTGAAGGTAATTATAAACATGTTTATGGATTAATTAGTTAGTTACTTTCGCATGGGATATATATATATATATTATTATAACAGTAACTTGATCCGAAGGGTCGTATCACGTCGAGTTGACAGGCATCAGATCATCAGATCTAACGAGACGCGAAGCGTCGAGTTTGATCTGATGATCCGCGCCTGTCAACGAGACGTGATACGGCTCTTCGGATCAAGTTACTTTATAATGATAAAGTTATTATATACCCCCTTATAACTAGCTAATTATAGCAGAATAAAACTTTGGAGATCAATTGTATAATATTTATCCATAAAACAAAGCATAATAACAAAGGACTTTTTAACGTGCAAGAAAAATAACGTCATGTTTTTGGTTACTACGTCATCAGTTTCAGAGAGTGGTGGTATGGATTCAGAAAACCACAGTGTGGTGATCCGGAAAATCGGATCAAACTCTGTAAAATTAACAGTAACAAAAACAACGAAATTGATGGGTATATAATAAATATATATTATTAAACCAGTAACTTGATCCGAAGGGTCGTATCACGTCGAGTTGACAGGCGCAGATCATCAGATCTAACGAGACGCTTCGCGTCTCGTTAGATATGATGATCTGCGCCTGTCAACGAGACGTGATACGGCTCTTCGGATCAAGTTACTCTTATAATGATAAATTTATTATTTACCCCTTCATATCTAGCAAAATATAGCAAAAGAAAACTTAATAGATCAATTGCATAACATTTATCCATAAAACAAAGCATAATAACAAGGGACTTTTTAACGCGCAAGAAAAATAACGTCATATTTCTGCGTACTACGTCATCAGTTTCAGAGAGTGGTGATACGGATTCAGAAAACAACATGTTGGTGATCCGGAAAATCGGATCACGACGTCACGTACGTGATAACGTAAATTCAACAGTAAAATTGGGTGATACACATTAGGTATATAATAAGACGGATTATTACATTTTCACCAGTGGAATACTGTAATTATCCATTGAATAAAAGTGATATCCTGTCGCAGTGTGAAAGGATATCAAAATGATATTTGTCACAGTGTGACAAATATCAAAAGTGCGGTAAAACTCTCGATTCTCCTTCCGATAACAAAGAATGTTGTAAAAAAATACTCTTTGGTCTGTTAGAAAATAAATAAACCATTCTTACATCGAATAAAACAGCCAAAGATTTGCCAAATATGCTGTTGAAATCCTTGTTTACAATTTTTTCAATCTCACAACACTAAGCTATGATGTCCCAACTGCTCGGCTATGACGCCATGTACATGTAGACTATGGCTGTATAAGAAAAAGACCGAGTAAAGGAAAAAATGAAGGAAAATGTAATAAACAGAAAATTCTATATTTTGTAGTTGAGTATGGCAAGCCCTTTTACTATTTATTCGTAAAATAAATTTTTCTTTCAAAATGAGAGATATCTCTCTAGTATAGAGAGATATCTCTTTAGCTTATGGAGATATCTCTTTAGCTTATAGAGATATCTCTTTGACTAATAGAGATATCTTAATACTTTAGAGAGATATCTCTTTCAACAAAAGAGATATCTCTTTTTGAAAGAGAGATATCTCTTTTAGTAAGAGAGATATCTTTATAAGCTAGAAAGATATCTCTTTCAACGAGAGAGATATCTCTTAAAGTTAGAGATATATCTCTTTAAGAAGTTTAAAAGAGATATCTCTCTTAATTAGAGAGATATCTCTTTAGATTTTCAAAAAAAGATATCTTTCTAAGCTAAAGAGATATCTCTTTTAATGAAAGAGATATCTCTTTTCCAATCACCCTTAAAATAAAATAACTACCCAGATAGCATGACTCCGTTGGGCCAACGTTGGTTTTTGGTTGTATGGTTGGTGGAGTGTTGGCGTTGGGGAACAGATGTAGGCCTAACGTTGGTCCAACGTTCATTTACGTTGGCATGAAAGCTAAACCAACGGTGTTGGGCATGTGATATTGGCCCAACGTTGGTCCAACGTTCATTTACGTTGGCATGAAAGCTATACCAACGGTGTTGGGCATGTGATGTTGGCCCAATATTGGCCCATTGTAGTTACATGTTGACAAGAAACATAGCGATTTGGTGTTGGACATTAAGATGTTGGCCCAACATAGGTCCAACCGAGTAAATGTTGACATGGATTAAGACCATTGTGTGTTAAATATGAAATGTTGGCCCAACGTAGGTCTAACTGAGTACACGTTAGTGGCAAAACATTGTAACAATGTAAACACTAACTACACCTGCTCCAGGGTTATGACCAATGTTAACATCTTAAAAGATAGGACAAATTCCTGGTCAAGGTCAAAGGGTCAAGGTTGTTGTGTTCTAAAGAAAGGCCTTGTCTCAAAGATTATGTATTTGAAGTATGAAAGCACTGGCCCTTACCGTTCAAAAGTTATGGCCAAGGTTCAAGTTTGTAAAAAGTAGGTCAAACTTTAAGGTCAAGGTCAAAGGGTCAAGATTCTTGATATCCAACGAAAGGTATCGTCACAAGGATTACACATGTGAAATATGAAAGCTCTAGCCCCAACTATTCAGAAGTTATGGTCAAAGTTATGGTCAAAGTGAAAGTTTGGTAAAAGTAGCTCAAACACCAAGGTCAAGGTCAGATGGTCAAGGTTCTTGAAATCAAATGAAAGGTCTTGTCACAAGGATTAAGTTTGTGAAGTATGAATGCCCTAGTCCTAACCCTTCAAAAATTTCTGTCAATGTTGTATTTTTAAAGTGGGTCAAACTCCAAGGTCAAAAGGTCAAATTTGGTGGTACCCAAAGAAAGGTCTTTACACAAGGAATATACATATGAAATATGAAAGTCATAGCTCCACTAAATCAAAAGTTATTGGCATGGTGAAAGTTTTTGCGGACAAACAGAGAGACAGACAGACAGACGGACACGACAAAAACTAATTACCCCCGAAACTTCGTTTACGGGGGCATAAAAAGTATATTAAAAAATTACCCAAACAAAAGTGATGCAGCCACAATATCATAAATATGACGTTGGTTCCCATCAATGACAAAACTCCTCCTCTATAATCAGCTGATGAATAACATCTCGGATTCAAGAGAAATCTGTTAACAAATTAAGGCAAAAGATAATTTTGAAACTATTTCATTCGGTTAAGAATAAAACACTTCATTTTCCCTCAAAATAAACAAGAAACGGATGACACTCTCTGATTTGTTTACCTGTATTTCGATCGAAATATTCCTGGTGGACGCTCGCACCCAATTTCTTATGACATGAAATTCATACATCGTAAGTCGGACAACCCTTCGGCTTTGTAAAACTATTTAATTTCCCCCTGAAAGCTGTGTGTAAACCAGAAACATGCTGAACTCAATACACATTCACTATGACCATGTGCGAGGAAGTGAAAATTATCGTAAAATCTCGCGAGTCACGTGACGAGACTTACAGACTCTGGACCGAATTTTCTCAGCTTTTGAATAATGAATAAAAAGTTCACTTCCGGTAAAGGGAGAAGTCATTTCAAATGGAATTTAAATAAACATAATGAAGAGAGATATCTCTTTGCAATAAAGAGATATCTCTTTTTGCTTCAGAGATATCTCTTTTAGACCCTTTTGAAAGATATCTCTTTCACTTTGAGAGATATCTCTTAAGATAAACTTAGAGAGATATCTCTTTTACTTAAAGAGATATCTCTTTAACTTGGAAAGATATCTCTCTAAGTGAAAGAGATATCCCTCTAGGTGAAAGAGATATCTCTCTAGTTGAAAGAGATATCTCTCTAACGATCAGAGATATCTCTTTAACGTTCAGAGATATCTCTTATCACGAAAGAGATATCTCTCAAGGAGAAAGAGATATCTCTCAAAGAAAAAGAGATATCTCTCTAAGTATAAGAGATATCTCTCTAACTTTAAGAGATATCTCTTTCTTATAGAGATATCTCTTTAGAATAAGAGATATCTCTTTAAGTTGAGAGATATCTCTTATTTTTAAGAGATATCTCTCTAAAATGAGAGATATCTCTGTAATTTTCAGATGAAATTTATTTTCCGAATAAATAGTAAAAGGGCTTGCCATAGTTGAGTATAAAATTTATTTCACTCTTGAAACAGGATTTTTTTTATTTTCACTCGTGCTGCGCACTCATAAAAATATTAAAAAAAAATCCTGTCCCACTCGCGAAATAAATTACATATTCAACTACAAAACATTGAATATCCTGTATTTATCGCATGCTTGACATATTTTTACATTTTTTTTTTACAATTTGTTAGGAAATATGTCCATGAGTATACGTTTAGTCATATTTCAAAAAAGCGGCAATTTCAGCTTTTCAATATAATTAACGTTCACTTGTAAATGGTTCAGAATTCTAACACCAGTGGTAATTCAATCATGTCTCTTATATCATGTTTGAGCGTTTGGATAAAGGGTATAAAATTTTGTCCGTGAAATAAGGCAATGAAATATCAACATATTAAAGGTACTGTAAAGCAAGTTTCAAGATTTTTCAAGATGTTGCATGATATTGACAATGAAGGATGGAATGCAGCACGACACCCTGAACGGAAATGTTATATTCCAAGAAGTGTTAATGAAAATGTGAAAATGAATACTGTGAAATCATTAATTTTCTTGGGGGGTTTAATTTTCGTTGTTTTTAAAGTATGGTGAGACCCACAAAATTATAAATACCACAAAATGTAAATTTTCATAGGCATTACTACTTAACATTTTCCTGCCGCGAATTTGGATCACCACAAACCAATATTTTTCCCCAGCCCAAAACCCGAAAATGTGACCCCAGGAAAATTTGCTATTTTACAGTATACAACTGGATGCCTGTGCACCTGACCAGTTTAAAATGTTTTAGCATATTTTATCAGTGTTTTCAAACATGTTGCATTATGTTCTCAAGGAAGGTTGTACATTATCCCACGCAAGAAGGAAATGTCTATACATTCTAAAGCTCGTCTTAGAAAAAAAGGTGAGCGTACAAAGGATGGCCTGAATACATTTCACATTGCACTTTTAATGCCAAAATATCAGATAACTATACCCTGTATTGTAATATAAAATCAGTAGGTATTGAAACGAAGCACTGTATTAAACAGCAAAAGGTGAAAACGACCCATTTTACTATTTTCATTTTTAATGGTGTTTATTAGATAAATGAATTGGATTTTATTTTAAGGCAAAGAACAATAACTCTTGAATCTAGTATTACTTTGTCATATATCAAGAGCTTTAAATTGCAGCAAGGGATTTAAATTTAAAAACAAAAATAATTATTTAATTCTCAATCCAACATAGTTCACGTGCCTAAATAAAATGATTTTCAAAACTTTATATAAAATTAGTACAAACAAATATATAATTTTTTCTCAGAAAATGCCTAGGAATAGAAGTCTTGATACAAAATGCCGATTTATACATGTTCATTCTTTAACCAAAGCAATATTTCTTTATGAGCCTCAGAGTCTAACACATCTGTTTCATACTTGGATATTTCACTTGAAAAAGACGTTAATGGTAACCTAACAATCATGTTATATGATAAACGGGACGACTAAATTTTTTATCGTCGACTTCCCTTACTTATGCAGCAACATACCTTCATCACCTGCATACCCTGTGTATATATTTCAATTGATTCGATACGCAAGAGCATCTCTACGTATGAACAATTTCTAAAACTGGGTAAATTATTGACAAGCAAGTTGATGAAACAAGAAAATCAACAGTCTCGTTGAAAGTCCTCATTTCATAAGTTCTATGGTCGATACAATGACCTTGTTAGCAAATACAATTTATCATTGAGTCAAATGCTGACTGATGTGTTTTATACCAATTGTTAGTCCATTATTTATACATTGAATTGCCGACGGATTTTTCCGTTATTTTGCGATCATGACAATGGGCACACAGCGGGTATGACTGGTCAGAAGGGGATGCTCACTCCTCCATGGCACTTGATCCCACCTCTGATGTTTCGGAGGTCCATGTTTGCTCTGCTCCTACTTTGTATTGTTTTGTGAACTATGAGATTGAATACTGTTCTTTATTTCTATATCCTTCCTCATTATCATTGGACTTTTTGTTTACTCTCTAATATTGTCACAAGGCCTAAATATTCCTTGATAAGTGTTTCAGAATAGAGAAGAAAACTTACAGACTGAAGAAAATGAGTAGTTTTCATTCATTTATAGCCCAAATCAATAACTTCCTTAGAGTGCGTCCATATGGTAACTGCCACAATATTTTATTAGAAAATCCTGGCTCCTACTATATTTATGCGCCTTTTCAAACCGTTCGACTGGTCAACATTATAATAGCTTATTGTAAAGAATATTTTATTGAAAATGAGTGATTTCACAGTATGTTCAATTCGTAGTGCCTTATTGAACTGAGATTATTTGCTTTATATACTTACAACATTTAAATGAAATTAACCTTGGTGCAATCAAATTATTAATTCAAAGAAGGATTCTTGTCAAATTATCCCCTTCACGGTAACTGCAATACTACACTTTTGCAGGGCAAAATAATAACGTTTGGCGAAGTTTTTGTTGATACATATAATGACGCATTTTAAACAATTATTTTTACGTTATATTTCACCAAACTATATCATTTTGCCCTGCAAAAGAGCAGTTCCGCAGTTATCGTGAAACGGTCTATTTATGGCATTTCAAATTAACAATTTTATAATAACTTCAAGAGAAGAAATACCAAAGAGATTGTGTCAATAAGATTAAATTTGATCTTATTATTTTAGAAGTAAGGTCAGGTAAAGTTCAATATCTTTTTTCATTGACATTTAGAATATGAATTTAATGTTGTCAATCTACTGGGTGAAAAGTCCAGTTTCCTTAAAACTTAAACTATATGGAAACCTTGCTGAAACTTGGCGTTGAAGTTTCCTGTATGGTTTTCGTAATGTGGAAAGTATATAATAGTTTCAGCAAGTTTATGTAGGGTTTCCGTATACTTAAACTATTAGGTTTGTTTCCTAATAGTTTTCGCAAAATGCAAACCAACGTAAAATTCAATGAAATGTCAATGTAATGATGCTTTTTAGTTTCAGTATGTTTCAGTTTCCGGAATCTATTGATTTCAATTCCATATGGTTTCCGCAAATTACAAACCCCCTCTCCCTTTCCTCTCCAATCATAAACATGTTATACCCGTTACACAAAACATGTTTTTCACGTTTGGGCTGGTTGCTACTGACACGCATCCCACTAAACAAAATCTGAAGTCGCCACCGATTTCTGAAAATATTGTAAATTCAAATATTTGAAACAGTACGTGCTTTCATCACAGCAAACAAACGTTTTATTTGACACTGTGATGTATGTAACTAATGCCAACACTTTTTTTAACCCGTACTACATTGTAACTGGTCAAAATTTGTCCGTTGTCTGTCGTCGTAGTCCTCGTTGTCGTCGTCGTTGTAAACATTTCACATTTTCATCTTCTTTTCAAGAACCACTGGGCCAATTTCAACCAAACTTGGCACAAAGTATCCTTGGGTAAAGGGAATTCAAGTTTGTTCAAATTAAGGGCCGAGCCCTATTTGAAGGGGAGATAATAATGAATTAATGAAAAATTAATGGCATTTTAAAGAAAATCTAATCCAGACCACTGGGCCAGGAAAAATTAAACTCAATTGCTAGCATCCTCAGAAAGTGTTGATCCAGGTTCGTTCGAATCATGACCCCCAGGGGTTGGACGGGGCCACAATGGCTGATCAAAATTTAACATAGAAATAGGAAAAAACTTTAAAAATCTTCTTCTCCATAACCACTGGGCCAGGAAAGATGAAACTCATGTGGAAGCATCCTCAGTTAGTGTAGATTCAAGATTGTTCAAATCATGAACCCCGGGGGTAGGGCGGGGCCACAATGGCTGATCAAAAGTTTATGTAATTGTATCAATATCTAATAATAAAGTTTAATCAAATATCATTAATAAGAAACTTGAATTGCCCTGTATGAACTGATTCTAAAACGTCGAGTGGCTCTTAAATCTGTTATATCTAATTTTAATGAAAATGAGAAAATAAATGTGTGAATATATTTTGTACAAATAACTTAAATAAATTGTTAGTGAACGAACATGAACTGTATTTTGGACTACTTGATGTGCAATTTTGTTAATATCTATAGCCTTCTCAAGACTGATAAAGTCTTTGCTAACCTGTATATCGATCATTTGTAGGCGATTGCAAGTACAATTAGTTTCAGATTAAAATTTCACCCTTGCTGTATCCTTGCTGTATCCTTTTAATAATCACCAATATGAGAGCTGTCACAAGTCTGTTGGTTTTTTTTACGTTAGATGTACGAAACGTTTCCGCCTTGTTTTTAAACTGCATAATGAGTCAAAATCATGTGTTTCTCCTAAGATATATGTATTGTACACCGAAAAATGTATGAAAATTATGAGTATATAGCAAAGATTTGACAACCTAACTGCAAGAATAGACTGCACAATAAAAGTGCCGAAAAAACAAAGTTTGTTTCTGTGCATGTCAAGATCACACCGCTTTTATTTTCAGCTTAAACTTGTAAACGACATTCAACTGGAGCCTGCAAAGGTGAGAAATATGTTGTTATAAGTTTTAAAAAGGATTGATAAAAATTCTTGATCTATTTACATTCATTACTGGGTATTCGAGACCATGCATATGGTAACTATGGTAACTTGTTAAAACTTTTCTAGGTAGGAAGGAGCAAAGCAATAGCTTTGTTATGAGGTATACTGAAATTATTTTTACATGTATTTTTCTCCAAAAAATAGAGATTTAGGTTCTATAACCTAAAAGTTTAGGGAATTGAACAAAATTTACACGGGTTATGCAAACATTCTACATGTGTAAATTTACCCCTTTGTGCGTCACGGTGTCTCTTTAAGTTTCCTTAGTCTTTTTGCTTTATGACGGTCTTAAACCGACTAAGTTCTCCCTCAGGGAATAACCTTAAGATATCATTTTCTTTTGTGGACCTTAAAAATACGAGAAGTCCAGAAACAATGTCATTATTTCCAAAGCCATGCATTTCAAAACGATTGTTTCGGTCATTTAGAGGAGAGCTATAGTAATCGATCCTTTTGTACACATTTATTTTTTGATGAATTAAAAAGCATTCTCGTTTTATATCAGCAGCAAAAAATTTGCTAAAGGGCTTATTTAGAACGACATTCTTCGGATTTTAATGAATTCAGCTCAAAAAGTGCGTCTTGGTACACAGCTATCAAATGTAATATCGGAAGATTTACGCGTACCCCGGCCCCGGTTGCCATAGAGAAATATCTACTGCATTTTGTCATTGGTGGACCTTTTTCATGAAATATATCAAAATAACTAACAGTATTCAAGCTCAAATATCCATTTAAACATTACGAATCAGCAGCAGAGCAGACACAGACTTCTAAAACATCAAAGGTGGGATCAGATGCCAGAGTGGAGTGACCATCTCCAGCTCGCCGGTCACATGCGCTGTGTGCACCTCGTTATAATCGGGAAATAACGTAGAAATCTGTTTAAAAAAAACAATTTAAATTTGGTGTATAAATAAAGTATAAAAGACAAGAGGTCCATGGGTCACATAGCTCACAAGAGCACTGTGGCTACGAAAAAAGCAGAATTTAGTTTATTATTAAAACGCAGCATTGTTAAGGCTTAAATTCGAAAAAGGGGGCGGGGCCTAATTTATACGGGGAAAGTTTACTGTAACGTCACACAAAAATATGACTTTTATGTATTTCTCATAATACCTGAAAATGAAATAATTTGCAACTTTTTACTAGATTAGCATTATAAACAACAATAAAACTTATCAATAAAAAAAAAAGTTGCTAGTTAAATTCCATGTAGCAAAGTACTGATCGTGATGAACTTGAAAACATGACGTCATTTTTGTAAAAATGACGTATTTCATGTGCTGTGAAAGCAGTTTGAGGATTTTTTTTACAATGAAAAATGCGCTTTATTACTAAACGGAATATAATTTACAGGTTAAAATGGTAAAAATGACGTATTTCATGTGCTGTGAGAGGCAGATTGAGGAATTTTTATCAATGAAAAATGCGTTTTATTATTAAACGGAATATCATTTACAGGTTTTAAACAGTCGATTTATAATAATGTATATCCTTTGTGTAGAGCGATTATTAATTAACTACCAAGATAATGTATTTTATCAGTTGTGTCGTGTTTTTATGTACAGGTTACGTATATTTTACATCGAGATGCCTAATAAAATCTTACTTTCGCAAAAGCATACACTGCATAGATCTGAACCATTTTTTGAATATAGATAAAGGATATTTTCCTTAACTTGAAAAGTGCTGCTGCTTTCTTTAAATCGAGGGCGTGATTTTATAAGTGTACAAAATATTTGGTAAAAGTCAAACATATTTCGACATTGGTCTATTTCCTTGAAAATTTAACTATTAAAATTCGAATTCTATTCAAAGCAGCAGCACTTTTCAGAAACTACAAAGTATGCAGAAACAACGAATAGCTTGACTTTTTAATTTCAACTAGGTAATGCCCTTGCGATATTGAAATTTGTTAATGACCTACATTCAGTACACGAACTATGCATTTATCAAGTGACTGTCCATTGATGGGACTAAACTTCATACGGTACAGAGTGGATTATACTATACTATTTCCATAAGTATTAAAGTTATGTGATAATAAAACAGCTTAATTGAAATAAATTCAATTTTTAAAAAATCCCCCTTTTTTGCATGTCTATTTTCCGTTGATTTTTCATAGTAGGCCTTAACAGTGCTGCGAAAGTTTAAACCTAAAAGTAATCCCAACCATTCCTTAAATATGAGAGGGTATGATTTGCACAAACTTTAATCTACAGTACCTGAGAATGCTTCCATATAAATATGAACAATCATGGCTTTGTTATTCTTGAGAAGAATATTTTTAAGAATTTTCCTAAATATTTCTATGTAAAATTTTGGTCGGCCCTTGTGGCCCTGCCCTAACTCATGGGTAATGATTTGAACAAAGTTGAATCTACACTACCTGAGGATGCTTCCATATAAATATGACCAATAAGGCTTTGCTAATCTTGAGAAGAAGATTTTTAAAGAATTTTCCTATGTATTTCTATGTAAAACTTTGGTCGGCCATTCTTTTTTAAGCTCACCATCATGAGGATATATCGTGTTGACATATGAATTTAAATTACCATTGTTGACAGTCTGTCGTCGATATGTACTCTATATGTCTTAATGTTGAGTTAAAAACCACGGCAAGTGTTTTTCCACCAGATCCTTTGACAGAATTAGAAAAGTGCATATGTTCTATCGCTTTAAGTGGCAAATGGGTAGCAACTATTTCAACTGAATGGGTTTGGTATGAAGACAGCATTCGCTCTTTATTGAAACAGTGTGTGAAAATTGTTACACAGGGCAGATTTTATCATCAGAAAGTATTTGCAGATTCCGAAGACCTTCTTTTTCTTCCTATGAAGTGAAGGGCCGCTGCTGCTGCTGGGGGAGTCAACGCATCTATTTACAATTTAAAAAAATAATTGTAATTATTTTTTAGATTATATGAAGTTTATATGAAGTATAATTAAGAAATGAATTTAATTTTTGAAGATTCATGAGGTTATGAACTACGACGCTTCACGCCGGCATATGTCATGAAGCGCGTTAGCGCTTCATGATAAATATGCCGGCGTGAAGCGTTGTAGTTCATATACCTCATGAATCTTTAAAAAATTAAATTCATTTCTTATATTTACATTATTTTTCTGATGACTTGCCATAGATTTACGCCGTTCAACTGTCATTTTTAAAACAAAACAGTGTGCACTATATTTTTTTTGACGTCGAGCGGCATTATGACGTAACAATGGAGATATTCATGCTTATTGGTGATGCATACCTAATGTAGTTCATGAGAAAATATACTGCATTTTATTTTGTAAAGAAACATAGGGGAAATTTATTGGAAATGTAAATATGTTTAAATGAAGTTTTATAACGATATCGGATATATTATTTACTTTTACGAAAGATTCCTTTGATATGTTGTATTGGCAATGTCCAGTAGTATATGAACGCCTTAAAGTTCAATAATGTAATAACAGATCTAGACCACAATCACTTTATATGGATAGGGATGAAAATCGAACACAAATGGATGCATTTTTAATCAAACGGGGTACCTAATAGAAAGTCTTCTCAATGACATTTTATTATTGACATTTCGAAAGAGTCTTTTTAATGATATCTTATTATTGCCATTTAGAACACACGTCGAAGATTTAAGGATGAAGGGCTCGACGATCACTTACTGTACATGGAACGACCTGATTTACTGGCAAGAGGAGGAGGCCATCGTCGTAGGCACCAGTACAGTTGTAAGGGTATCTTATTTTAAAACATTGCTGTTACGTCATGCCTTTGTTCTCAGCAGTCTAAAAATTTACCTATATCCGTCCGATAATAATAATTACCAGTCGGATAATATTATCGGTTAGCAATGATAACAAAATCGGACGGTATTTAAAAAACAAAACGAAGAGTGAAATCCAGGTTAGATACATGTACGTCTAGAAACTAAAAAATGTTAGGGAAAAAGAAGGTAAAGCAAACGCAAGGAAATTAAACTGCTACAAAATAAGTTAATGAAGAAAAAAATCGAGTTTAAACTTTTGTCAACATTTATAGTTTTCACTTTGAATAAGCGAATTTAAATCCATTTCTGGAAAAAGAGTCTGCAAATCTCTAAGTTTTATTTGTCTCTGATGGCAGCACTTTTAAATCCCGACAATTTCTTTTATATAAAGTAAATTACAACACCAGGATAAAAATCCGCATTTTTATTTCCATGGTGATGGTTACAATATCACCCAAAATTGTGTCTGTATCAATGTCAATTTATGCACATAATAATTTTTTAATTTCCAAAATTAAACAAAATTCCTTCACAACTGGATCCCTGTCCTGCTAGCTAAATGATTGCCATTGAATGAACAAAATTGAGTAAGAGTTCACTCACTGGTTTTACTGTCTCATTTATCAGACGGATATAAAACAATGGATGCCTTAACTCCCATTGTGTTATTATCGGTCTCCTCTAGGTAACTTTTGGAAATGTTTTAAGTAAGATATATGTCTCGTACTGATCTATATATGCAAAATTATCAGACTGTTTTCGGCACTAACGGACCTAAACAGTCTGATAAATATCCATTACGTATTCTTCTGTTTTATCGCAGTGTTTGTTTACATGTCATTGCTCCGAGCGAGCAATGTCGTTACATTTAATAAAAAGGTTATTCCTCGTGAGCAATTCATATCATTTTTTAAGCTTGATATAAAAGATATCTCAGATTCTGACACATCTGTTTCATACTTGGATATTGTAATTGAAAAAAGACGTTAATGGTAATCTAACAACCAAACTTTATGATAAACGTGATGACTTTAACTTTTCTATCGGCAATTTCCCTTACTTATGCAGCAATATACCTTCATCACCTGCATACAGAGTGGATATATCTCTGCAAGTGAAATGATAATTAAAATGAACTACATGAATTTGTTGTTGGTGTAGATTATAAGGCATCCAGCACAGATTTCAAAATGTTCATTATGTCTTTGAAGATCCTTTCTTTTTTATTGAGAGAAACTTTCTAGAAACATAAAAATGAATTAAATAATTGGTATTTGATTTTGGATTTATTTTGCATTAATTGATTCAAATACTAAAGTTATTAAATAATGCATTTTGCAAAACCGCCTATATTAACAGCTATTAAAATGTTTAAATTTTACTGCTGTTAATTTTGTAAATCAGTACATGTACATTCTTTCATCGCCTAATACGGTATCATCACTAAAAATGTGCCTCCTATTAATTATTAACAATACATTTTATACACCGTAGTTCATATCTTGATTACATCATTTAACTTAATAATTTTTATATTGACTTTTCTGATACATAGCGCACATCCATGATCGAGATCAGTTCATTTTATATAATAAAAAGTATGAAATATATAATGAGCAATGAGAAAAGAAGTGAAAGATTATAAAAACTGCTTAGTATTATTTAAAACAACTTTTTATTCATAACTTTTATGCTTGTTATTAATAAGCAATTGGTCCATCAAAGGGGTGAATAACAAAACACCATCTAACATCACCACAAACAGATCGGGTGCTCCGGGGTGGTTAGCATTAGCTGTGAATTCTCTCATTGCATGTAGATTAGACATAGTTTTTACGTCATAGGGGAATAAATAAGATAAAAGACTGAACATTATTCACCGATTATCCCCAATGAATTATAATTCCAAGCATTTAACTTTATCATTGTAATAATAAAAATAATCAAAAGTTTAATAAAAGGCATATCAAGGAATCAAAACCACATAGTATACCGATCAAAATCCACATTTAAAATATGACGATGTAAAATCAAGGTAAGAAGAGTGAAAACTCTAATAAATATTTAAGTGTACACAAAGGAACCTATACACAGGGAAAATTAATTGATCCCTGGGATCACTAGAAATGGGACCAGTTGTATATAAGGTAGTAAAACAACGTCTTTGTCTCTAACAAAATTGAATACAGTAAATGAATATGAATTTTTTTTATCTGTTTGTTAGTTGTCGAGTCACCAAATTGAATCAAGACTGAAACTTAATACATGCAAATATATTTCAATATCATATTGGAGTTATAAGGTGCCTACATCTGTAACAAAACATATTTCAAACAACTTGACTAAAAACCAAAAAAAAAAAAAAAAACAGATGATGTTGATATTATAGCCTGAAAAAAAATATTTTATTTTTAACTTTATTTTAAAAACAGGTGTTAGCTGAATTCTTTTTATTCACAAGTGTGAAAGAGATACAATAACTATGACTGAGATGAAAAAAGTTTACAAAGGTACTATGGATTCTTTGTGTTACAGGTTTTATTAAAATTTTATTACATAAAATTGCATGTTAATTTGCTGTCTCACTCTAAATGATTTTATATGTCGAATAATTCATTATGGGATAATAGAGTCCAAATATATGTTGTACTGCGAGGTCTGATCTCTTAGGTAGAGATAGCAAGTTCTTCCTGACCACGAGTGCTCGGTAGAAAACAATGTGTGAAAATAACTTTATTTGAAGAATGATATGTTTGGTCCGCCTATCTTCACAAGTGTACAAGAAATTGTTATCTGATGTTTCTTGTGGCTAATAATTAATCGATTCGTCATAAAGCACATTTGCAATGGGTTGAGAAATGAAAGTAAATGCAAAACTACCAATTAATGTAGAAAAAACACATATAAAACAAACAGAATCAAATAAAATCAACAAATGCAATTGAAGAATTACAGAATCTATGAAGTGCTAATAACAAACAGTGATGTATTGTAGAAATTCTATTAACACGGGGTTTTTAAAGTATGAAAGAGTGAACTTTTGGAATCCGCTGGTCTGTTTAAAATAATTGTCCTGCCCCGTAACAAAACCATCAGCAAAGTCAAAACAGCAATATTTTAAAAATTATATTGTATACAGAAATCCTACACTTTTACCAATAATTTAATGGAACCTATAAGAGATTTGGTCCTTTACTGTTTGACGTCTGTAACTGATCGAGCAGAAAGCAGAGTTGAGTCCGTGTAAAAGTGTTTTTATAGAAATGTTTTGAACAAGATTTTTGAAATAAACTCATGAAAGTTAACTTTGCTTTGAGTTTCACAAATTCAATAGAAAACTTCATGAAAACCTAGTTGAAACAAAATGTGTTTGTAAAACACTGATTCCGGTGTATGGGGGTATTTGCCAAATGTCAAAGTTTTTTTTCAAATGCAGCTTTAACTCTAAGGTAAAAATTAGGGGGAAAAAGTTGTATAACAGAGTAGGGACCTATCTCAATGAATATACATATCTAATATACACACAGAATGCTAACACTTTCTAGGATTTGTTCCCAGAACAAGGACATGGTACTTCAGAAGTTAGTGCTAAAGTTAGAATTATTTTTTTGCAAAAGTGAGTCATACTAACAAGTGAGTTCAATAGGTCAATACATGGGATTTAACCTTTCAGTGAAAATGGTCCAACGAACTCTATTTGAGAAGACACTGCCAGGCTAAAACGTATTTTCTTTTTTAAAATATCGATCCAAAATTGAAATTATTGTATCACCTGAACCAACCTACCAATGTACTCATCTGCTATCTTAGAAAGGAAAAAATACCCTAAATCTGGAAATTTTTGCTGTAGATAAATTTTTAGCAAATTTGCGAGTTTTTTGCATTCGCAAAAATATTTTTCTTAAAAACAAATCACCAATAAGAAAATGTAAACAAACAGTGGTCATTCGCAAAAATTTGAAACGTAAAAATTAATCAACAGCATTTTGACCCAAATTCGCAAAATAAAATCGACGTAAAAATTTCCAGATTTACAGTACGTCACGTACCATGTATACATAGTCACATTCGGCATTTCTAACAAAAGAAACGGGTATGCGTTACCCGTATTATTCCGCGAAACACATACTCAATCTTAAATGGGCAATGCACATGTATCACTGAGATAAAATCCCATATTCCTTGACATTGCTTGAATATGGGTTAATATAATAAAAACCCTGTATATATCACACCGCCGAGACACTAGATTAGTGTCGAGTTAAAGGATTTGAGGTACTTGGCTGTATAGTCCACAGGGAATTGCTATGCAAAATTTCATTGCAAAAGCTCAAAGGGTTCTCGAGATATCGGGTGGAAACGAAAGCGTTACAGACAGACAGAAAGACGGACGGACGGACGGACGGACAAACCCAAATTAATATCCCCCACTTTTCAAGCGGGGGACAATAAAATAGGTACTCAAAACTCTTGATATAGAGAATTGAAAAACAAAAAGGAAAAAGGAAGGGTACATATATATCAGGGATGGCAATTTCTAATCGGTAAACCAATTACTCGATCGGAGCTATGGTAATCGGTTAGAAATAATGTTGGTACTTGTACGTATGAGAAGGACATATTGCTTTTCAAAAGTTAGTGCTTTTTAGATTAGTGCTGGGTATTTTTTTTTTTTTTTTTTTTTTTGCAAAAGTGGGTCATACTTACAAAAAAAGCTCAAGAGTCAACAAAATTGTTCCCAATGAAAGGTCTTGTTACATTGAATACCCATGTGAAATATGAAAACCAATGTCTAAGAAGTTAAAAGTAATAATCAAGTAACAGTGATACGGACATCTTCAGAATGGACATTTTTTCGAACTTGTGCTCTTAATACTCTTTTTTTCTATACTCTTGGGATTTTTTTTAAATGGTGGGGTTTTTCTATCTAAATGCATTTCTAAAATAAAAAATGCAACACTTCTGTTCCTTAGACTTTCTTCCTTCAGCTCCGCAAGCTTTTCCTCTATCATGGACAGTTCTTTGTCAACGTCTTCCATTGTCCAGCTATCTCAAGGTATCCCACCGCTGCCACCAAATTTTATGTAACGTGCAAGGGAGGTCACTGCCTGTGAACCCCCGCAGGCTCGTACCCGTGATAAAAACGGATAGCCTTGAGATGCTGCAAATATATACAATGCGCAGTCTTAATCACTTGGTACTGCGTTATATAAGGTCTTTACTGGTAGCGAACAAGTGACACTGGCAGGAAAGTCCACACACCAGCGCACTTTCACAAGAGACAAGCAGGGATGACCGCACACTTGCTCTTGCGCAGTGACAAGCAGGGATGACCACACACTTGACACTAATACGGTTCTAGCCTAGAGACACTGGCAGGGATGTCCGCACACCAATGCTCTACCACAAGACGCAGGCAGGGATGTCCGCACACCTGATCTTGCGCAGCAACAAGCAGGGATGTCCGCTCACTTGCTGCTAAGAGATGCCAATTACAGAGCAGGGATGACCACACACTCTGTCAAGTAATAAGCAGGGATAACCGCACACTTATCACTTATCACAGTACAATATAAGCAGGGAAATCCGCACACTTACATGCACTAACACAGGTTTGTTGAGTTTTACCTCTAGAACCTCTCCCGAATGATTGTCAGTAAAAACCCTATATATCTTAACACCATCTATAATACATAGTGATTATTTATTTACAAACTAATTAAAACACTAATCAAGCTTTCAATCTACAAACTTTTATCGGTCCAACTAAAGTAACATACAATGATAATAATTGATAACTTTAATCCAAATTCAACACTAATTAAGTATTTATTTTCAATGAATAAGATAAGTAATTAATAATAACAAGGGCGATAACTCATAGAAAACAGCTTTCCGCTTCATTACCCCCACCCCAGCTTTATGCGTCCTCGCATAAAAAAAACACAACTGCATTTTTAAGAATCGAACAAATGCTATTTACAAAAACAAATATCTACACTGTATTCCCCATTCTGCAAAATAAAATATGTAAAAATATTCTACTCAACAGAATAGTAATTACAGTATCACATTTACCATTGCGCAAAACAAAATGTTATATTTTGTTTAACCCAATGGTAAACAGA
>PRKT01000685.1:166863-224245 GCA_003671525.1 Saccostrea glomerata
ACTTCTGTTCCTTAGACTTTCTTCCTTCAGCTCCGCAAGCTTTTCCTCTATCATGGACAGTTCTTTGTCAACGTCTTCCATTGTCCAGCTATCTCAAGGTATCCCACCGCTGCCACCAAATTTTATGTAACGTGCAAGGGAGGTCACTGCCTGTGAACCCCCGCAGGCTCGTACCCGTGATAAAAACGGATAGCCTTGAGATGCTGCAAATATATACAATGCGCAGTCTTAATCACTTGGTACTGCGTTATATAAGGTCTTTACTGGTAGCGAACAAGTGACACTGGCAGGGAAGTCCACACACCAGCGCACTTCCACAAGAGACAAGCAGGGATGACCGCACACTTGCCCTTGCGCAGTGACAAGCAGGGATGACCACACACTTGACACTAATACGGTTCTAGCCTAGAGACACTGGCAGGGATGTCCGCACACCAATGCTCTACCACAAGACGCAGGCAGGGATGTCCGCACACCTGATCTTGCGCAGCAACAAGCAGGGATGTCCGCTCACTTGCTGCTAAGAGATGCCAATTACAGAGCAGGGATGACCACACACTCTGTCAAGTAATAAGCAGGGATGACCGCACATTTATCACTTATCACAGTACAATATAAGCAGGGAAATCCGCACACTTACATGCACTAACACAGGTTTGTTGAGTTTTACCTCTAGAACCTCTCCCGAATGATTGTCAGTAAAAACCCTATATATCTTAACACCATCTATAATACATAGTGATTATTTATTTACAAACTAATTAAAACACTAATCAAGCTTTCAATCTACAAACTTTTATCAGTTTAACTAAAATAACATACAATGATAATAATTGATAACTTTAATCCAAATTCAACACTAATTAAGTATTTATTTTCAATTAATAAGATAAGTAATTAATAATAACAAGGGCGATAACTCATAGAAAACAGTTTTCCGCTTCAATATTGATATTTTTACTGTAGGATAATTCCTTAAAAACTTGGGGTGTTCTTTAAAAAGAAAATGAAACAAGAAAATGCAATACAAATACAATATATACCATAGAAACCAATCCGCAGTGTCCATAAAGGTCCTCTTCTTTTACCTTTTGTGAAAATATTTATTTATTTATTTTTATGTTCATCATATCTTGTTTGTGGATTTTTTCAAAATCTTTATTCCCCTTGTATTCACCACTTATAAAACTGGATATAATTAATTCATGCGCAGTAAAACTAAATATTTAAGTAGTTGAACTTATTCATTTATATTTGCATATCCACTGCTCTCTCCCACTATGAACTTGCAGGCTTTAACTGCGTTCATAGCACTATAGACGCAACTGCTACTACTATGAGTGCAATTGCTCTATCCCACTCGTGTAGAACAATCTCTACTACACTTATGTACCGTGTTGAGAAGTATATATATGAAATGTTTCATGAGAGGAATAAAAATAAGTTTTTAATAATATTCTTTGAAAAAAAGGAAATTCAGAATATTTAAAATTGCTGATTCATATCTTTAAAAATTTAATTTTGGTCAATGTATTTAATTGTATAATAAAACTTTTTAAAAATTTAGAGAACGGCTATATTTTTATTTTTTTCGTATTATGCATATTTGCACAAAGAACGATAACTCTTCACACTTGGGTAATAACATTCAGAAAGAGAATATCTACTTCAAGAATGATTTCAGCTATTAAAAATAAATAGAAAAACTAAAAAAAAAAAGTCATAGGAAAGCATTCTGGAGTAATAATCATTCTCATTTTTCATCATAGATTTAAATTAGGTGCCTATTGATTTTTGTCGGAGGGTTTCAATAACGTTGATCGATGACGTCACAACTGCATCAAAGCAAAAATTAAGAGAATGTGATGACGGCGCTGCTTGTATCCAGATAACTGTGTTTGAGAGGGAAATGCTGCGGCATTTTCTCACTTTGATTAAAACGTGTAAGTAAGGGGGTGTGCAAGCATATACTTACAATTTTAAAAAAAATAATTGTAATTATTTTTTTTAAATCATTTGAAATTTATATGAATTTTTACATGAAGTATAAGTTTTTATGAAGTTTTATAACGATATCGGATATATTATTTACTTTAACGGAAGATTCTTTTGATATATTGTTATTCGCAATGTCCAGTAGTATGTTAACGCCTTGAAGTTCAGTAATGTAATAACAGACCACAATCACTTTATGTGGATACGGATGAAAGACGAACACGAATGGATGCATTTCTAATCAAACGGGGTACCTAAAAGAAGTCTTATTAATGACATTTTATTATTGACATTTAGAAAGAAAGTCTTTTTAATGATATGTAACGGGAGAGGAGAAAATGCAGCGGACCAGACCGGGATTCGAACCCGGGCCCCCTGAAACTCCGGTCAGGTGCTCTACCAACTGAGCTATCTGTCCACCGGCGATCGAACCCGGCTGACCGCCACATTCCTCCCTCCTTAAAGGTCTTTGGCCCTTCAAAGACCCCAACCCAGGCTCATCCCTGGCAGGTCTTTCACCTGTCAATTCCAGGGCATGGCACGGCACCAAATGTAACGGGAGAGGAGATAATGCAGCGGACCAGACCGGGATTCGATTCCCGGTCCAGCCATACATTTTCTCCTTTCCTGTTACAGATATTTCATTATTATCATTTAGAACACCATTTAGAACACACGTTGAAAATTTAAGGATGAGGGGCTCGAAGATCACTTACTGTACATGTAACGATCTGGTTTCCTGGCAAGAGGAGAAGGCCATTGTCATAGGTCACGAGTACAGTTGTAACGGTATCTTATATTAAAACATTGCTGTGACGTCATGCCTTTGTTCTTGCAGTCTAAAAATTTACCTGTAGCCGTCCGATAATAATTACCAGTCGGATAAAATATTATCAGACACAAATGAAAACAAAATCGGACGGTATTTTAAAAACAAAAAGAAGAGTGAAATCAAGGTTAGATACATGTATGTCTAGAAACTTAAAAAATGTTGGAAAAAAATACGTTAAGCAAACGCAAGAAAATTAAGCTGCTACAAAACAACAATTCCATGAAGAAAAAAAAATCGAGTTTAAACTTTCGTCAACATTTATAGTTTCCACTTAGCATAAGCGAAATTAAATGCAATTCTGAAAAAGAGTCTGCAAATCTCTAAATTTTATGTTTGTTCCCTGATGGCAGCACTTTTAAAACCTGACAATTCCTTTTATATAAAGTAAAACTACAACTTCAGGATAAAAATCCGCATTTTTACTTTTCATGGTGATAATGTCACCCAAAATTGTGCCTGTATCAATGTCAATTTATGCACATAATAATTTTTTTTAAAAGTTCCAAAATTAAACAAAATTCCTTCACAACTGGATCCCTGCCCTGCTAAGCTAAATGATTGCCTTTGAATGAACAAAATTGAGTAAGAGTTCACTCACTGGTTTTACTGTCTCATTTATCAGACGGATATAAAACAATGGATGCCCATTGTGTTATCATCGGACTCCTCCAGGTATCTTTTGGACATTTAAATGGAAATGTTTTAAGTAAGATATATGTCTCATACTGTTCTATATACGCAAAATTATCAGACTGTTTTCGGCACTAACGGAACTCAAACAGTCTGATAAATATACATATAGAACAGTATTCGGCATATATCCTTTACGTATTCTTCTATTTTATTGTTGCGCAATGTTTGTTTACATGTCATTGCTCCGCGCGATCAATGTCGTTATATAACATAAAAAGGTTGATCCTCATGAGCAATGCATATCATTTGTAAGCTTCAGATAAAAGATTCCACAGAGTCTGACACATCTGTTTCATACTTGGATATTTTATTTGAAAAAGACGTAAATGGTAATCTAACAGCCACGCAGCTACGATAAGGCTGCCCGTACAATATTAAACTGTTCAAACTGTACTAACTTCTCTGAACTACCTAGATATGACGTCATAATAGAATATGACGTCAAGTCACTGCATACTTGAGCTGACATGACGGGGAAAGTGTCATAATTATTACACAGCATGTGGATTTATTATGGGGATTTGTGTTTAATTCAATATTAACGGTTGTTTTTTAACCTTGTGTGTGTTGTAATAATGTTTAACATTTGATATTTAAATATCTCTATTCCTTTTGCTTGTCCGATATGCATATATTCAAGCAATAGCAAAAAATTATGTTTGAAACACTCCCCTTACACTTCCGTAGATAGAGTTAAATTTATGAATAGTGTTTATATTGGACTGGCACAAGTGAAAGACAAGGATAAATTGAAGATATTTTACGTGAATCTAAAAGAGAAGTATGTCTTGAAACTGAATTTTGCTGGGGATCGTATGTAGTTTATCCTTTTTTGTATAAAACGCGATAAAGAGTGGAAAATACTCCTTCTTACGTTGGTACTTTCAATTTATCGTTAAATATTTTCTTTATAAGGAAACATTAAACCTGCCCCCAGCACTTTTTAAGTACCATGGATCACGATGAATTGATCTATGTAACAAACTTTGCACAATAATTGTGTTATGCACTTGTGCCGATGCGATTTTTGTGCAACATTTAAGCATATCAAAAATGTCCGTCACGTGATCAAGACAGTCATCTGACATCACAGAAATGCTTTATTATAATGCCTGATTAAACTGTTATCTCAAGTTGACTGCAATTTCAATCAAGGATAACATGTTGAAATTAAAATCTAGCTCAAATAAAAATGTATATTTTTAAGAGTTTTAAGCCTTCGGACAGCCTTATCATAACTGCTCAAGTTATATGATAAACGTGATGGCTTTAACGTTTCTATCGTCAATTTCCCTTACTTTTGCAGCAATTTACCTGAATAACACTGAACTACATGTAATTGTTGTTTGTGTAGATTATTAGGCATACAGCACAGATTTCAAGAGGTACATTATGTCTTTGAAGATCCTCTCTTTTCTATTGAGAGAAACTTTCTAGGAACATAAAAATGGATTAAATAATTGGTATTTGATTTTGGACTTATTATACAATTATAGCCTTTTGATGAGGTAAATCCCTCGATATATAGACCTTAGAGAAAGCATATCGACCGAGTGCGAGGCTCATATGCTTTCTCTAAGGTCTATATATCGAGGGATTGGACCGAATCAAACGGCTCTAATTGTTTTATTATTTTTTATCAGCTAATAAGAAATGTCTAAAAATCCTTCTTTGAATTTCTAATACTCAGTACCTTCTCATGTAAGGCATTGTCATGTCACCTGCAGCTGCAGTAACTGTTTTTCGAAACATCCAGTTTATAAAGACTATTGTGACGTCAGCACTAGTATTGTTGTTTCACAGAAGAACGTTTCCAATTTTAGAAACAGCAGCTTTTTAAAATTTTATATTTTTTAAAAATAGAAACATCCAGTCTGTACACTTTTTATACTTGATCATATGACCCAGTTTGAGCCAATCAGATATTTAGAACAATAACAAATAAAGAAAATAATAACTTGTATAAATTGATTCAAATACCTTAATTCTAAAATGATGCATTTTGTAAACCGCCAAAATTAACGGCTATAAAAATGTTTAAACTGCTGTTAACTTTGTAAATCAGGACATTCTTTCATCGCCTAATACGGTATTATCACTAAAAATGTGTCTCCTGTTAATTTTTTACAATAAAATTTTATACACCAGGCCCCGGGATCATAAAACAGACTTAGACTTAAGTCAAAATTTCAATTATTTATAAAATCTTTAAAACTTTTTAAAGGAAACTCATAATTTTCATACAACAGCAGACTGATGATACAAAATCGGAAGGCATTTTCATTTTGGGCTGCTTGGCCTCTAAAATAATTCAGCATCTAAGGCATTATTTGACTTAAGCTTATGCTTCATGATACTGGGGCCGTAATTCATATCCTGTTTATAACATTTGACTTAAGTTTTATATTGACTTCTTTGATACAAAACGCACATTCATGATCGAAATCAGTTTATTCTATATAATTAAAAATATGAAATATATAATGAGCAATGAAAAAAGAAGTGAAAGATTATTAAAAAAAATATAATTAAAATTTTTTTAAACAATCTTTTATTCATAACTTTTATGCTTGTTATTAATAAGCAATTGGTCCATCAAATGAAGGAAAACAGAACACCATCTAACATAACCATAGACAGATCGGATGCTCTGGATGGGTAGCATTAGCTGTGGGTTCTCTCATTGCATGCTGATTGGGCATACTTTTTACATGCCATGGGGGAATAAAGAAATAAATGACTGAACCTTATTCATCGATTACTCCCAATGAATTATAATTCCAAGCATTTAATTTTACCATTGCTATCATAAAAGTAATCAAAAGTTTAATAAAAAGCATATCAACGAATCAAGACAATATAGGATATCAATCAGGATGCACATTTCGTTACTTTACTTTCCAATAAAGCACATACTTACATGTACCCATCCATCAACATAAAAACACAAAAACACATCCTTTCTCTGACACACACGACTAACTCTGTTGAAAGATAGTAATAAGGGATTTTCACGGGGGAATCATGTACCACTCAAAAGCAGGGAAATAGAATAAGTAAACCAAAATGAATGACATAAAATAAAAAGAGTTTAAAAATGACGATGTAAAAACAAGATAAGAAGAGTGATAACTCTAATACATATTTTAGTGTTCACAAAAGAAACTGTACACAGGGAAAATATATGGATCCCAGGGATCACTAGAAATGGAACCAGATGTATAGGGGGAAATAAAACAATGCCTTTGTCTCTAACAAAATTGAATACAGTGTATGAATATGAAATATTTTTATCTGTTTTTTTAGTTGTTGAGTCACCAATTTGAATCAAGACTGAAATTTAATACTTGCAAATTTATTTCAATAGCATATTTGAGTAGGTGTCAAACAAAACATATTTCTAACAAACTAATTTAAAAAAACAGATGCTGTTGATATTATAGCCTGAAATATATTTATATTTGTACCTATATTTTATAAACAGGTGTTAACTGAATTGATTTTTTACAAGTGTGAAAGAGAAACAATTACTAAGGATTGAGATGAAAAAAGTTTTCAAAGGTGCAATGGATTATTTAAGTGACAGGTTTTATTGACATTTTATTGCATAAAATTTAGTGTTGGCAACGAGTACCCGGTTAACCGGTTAACCGTCGAACGTTGCGAGTATCGGTTAGTAAAACTGCTATTCGGTTACTCGGATAAAATAAATTCTACATAGTCAAGGCATAGAAAATGAATGTTTTATAATCTATAAAATAATATACACTGACTTCCACATTTCCTTAATTTTAGATACCGTTAGACTTGATCTAGTGCATGGTTGTAGTGAATCAAATTGTTTTGATTAGTTTTCACAGTTTATATAATTGATAGCTTTGATTGCTTGGGGTATACATGTTTTGAAGGTCTGGGTTATAATTACCTCATTTGATAATTAAACGAGATGCCGCCGAAGACATAATAAGCTTGGAGTTGTAACAAAAGAACAGCTGATTCAAAATCTGTTATATCACCTAATTAAGCTTAAATAATTCTGGAACCAGCGATTTACTGGATACTACACATATTTACTATTAATTATGGGGCATGTACATAATTATTCTCCTTGATTGCAACATATTTTGTGGGCTGAAAAAAGAGTAAAATGGTGATTGACGATGACATATTTATTTGTCTTTGTGTGCCGAATTCCCTATTTTTTTTATTTTAAAATCGTAAATCTTTGAGGATATCTTTTGTGTGTATTGTTGATATAATGTCCCTATACAGTATATTTTTGTATTACTACCAACGATAAGTATAGAATAAGATAAATAATAGATATTGATACTTTTACTGAAAATCATCCGAGTAACCGGGTACTCGATCGGAAGATGATGCGAGTAACCGGTTAATAAAAATCGCCCGATTTGCCAACACTAATAAAATTACATGTGAATATGCTGCCTCACTCTTACGTAATGCTTTTATTTGTCAAATAATTCATTAAGGGATAACAGAGTCCTAATGTTGTACAGCGAGGTCTGGTCTCTTAGGTAGGAAGTTCTTGATCAGGAATGCTCGGGGGAAAATATGTGGAAATAACTTTATTTAAAGAATGATATGTTTGGTCCGCCTATCTTCAGAAGGGTACAAGAAATTGAACTCTATGGTTTCTTTTGGTTAATTATTAATCGATTCTCCATCACGTGCATTGGCAATGGACTGAGAAACGAAAGTTAATGCAAAACTACCAATTAATGTTGAGAAAAACACATATAAAAAAACAAAATAAAAAAAAATCTAAAATTGATATTCAAGAATTACCAGAATATATGAGGTGCAAATAACAAACAGCGATCGATTGTAGAAATTCTATAAACACGCGGTTTGTAAAGAATGGAAGAGTGAACGTTTAATATCCGATGGTTTTTTTAACAAATATTTTTGTCTTGTCCCGTACAAAACCATCAGCAATGTCAAAACAGCAATATTAAAAAAAAATTCAAAAATCCTACACTTTTACCAATAATTTAATTTAATAATAATAATTCAAGAGATTTATTTCTCTCAAGTTCCATTACTGTTTGACATCTGTAACTGAGCAGGTAGCAGAGTTGAGACCGTGTCTTTATAGAAATGTTTTAACAAGATCTTTGAAATAAACACATGAAAGTTAACTTTGCTATGAGTTTCACCAACTCAATAGAAAATAGGCGTATAAAGTAATATTCTGAAGATCAAAGTTTTTTTTTTAATATTGGGAACCAGAAAACCAAAGATATACCTATAAAGATTTATAACAAATTTACCTATGGTGAGGTCGAGGTTCTGTCATCCTGAATGTAAGCAATAAGGTTGGTTTTCAGTAATCTTTTTCGCTTTTCATTTCAGTTGCCTAAACAATGGCCTTGCTTGATGCCTACTTTAAAAAAAGGGGGGGGCAATGCACTATAGGTATAAAAAAAATCGAGACTTCATTTCATTAAAACCTAGTTGAAACAAAATGTGTTTGTGAAACACTGATTCCGGTGTATGGGGATATTTGACAAATGTCAAAGTTTTTTTTCAAATGCAGCTTTAAATCAAAGGTGAAAATAAGAAAAAAAATTGTATTACAGAGTACGTAGGGTCCTATCTCAGTGAATATACAAATCTAATATAGACACAGAATGCTAACACATTCTAGGATTTGTACCCAGAAAAAGGACATGGAACTTCAGAAGTTAGTGCTAAAGTTAGAATTTAGTATTTTTTGGCAAACATGAGTCATACTAACAAGTAAGTTCAAGAGGTCAATACACTGGTACCCAATGAAAGATCTTGTCACAAGGAATACTCATGAAATATGAAAACCAATCTCTAACCAATGAAAGTCAATGATAAATTTTTCAATCAGACACAGAATTAGACAGACAGAGGGTGAGACAGTAAAAACAATTAACAACCAAAATCTTTAATGATGGAGGCAGAAAAATCTATTGTACTTCATGTACATTTAATACTGAAAAGAAACACGTGTTTATCAATTTCATCAATATTTAGTTTAATTGGGAAGTCTAGTAATTGTGTCATTCTGTATGCCCTATTCTGTATGCGATATTCGCTAACAAAAAATTACTAATGATATTGAGGTATTAAAAAACATATTGAGATACCAGCATATTCTAAGAAATAAAAGGATTGCAATACAGTCCTACAAGATAACCTTTTGTGTCATTAAACACAATAAGAATATGAGTGATAGGCTCTTCTCCTAATTTATTCGATAATCTGTATAACAGATACAAATAGGCTCCTAATGATTTCAGATCTGCATCTAATTGATAAACTTTAAATATCATAAAAACCTTGTATATATCACACTATCACACTAAATTAGAGTCGAGTGAAATGATTTGATGTACGTGGCTGATAGAAGCCAATTTCTGAGAAATCAAAATAATATCAACATTGTTAGAGTTGTAAAACGATATTTTAAATTATTGAATAATCAAAAACATTTAAATATATCAGAACAACCATTCATTATTTCTTACAACCCCTTTCCATTCTTTATTTGCATTCTTTTTCTCTTCAATCCCAATCTTCATGCATTCATATTTTGTATTGTGTAATCTACTGATTGTAGATTGGAAGGACAATCTAAGTTGAAAACAAAAAACTTTTGTTGAATGCAATTGTTTGTGTATCAATACTGGTACACTGTTGAATGCTAAATACGACCGTTTATCTCAACAGGTTTGAAATTTTAAAATAAACAGATGTCATATTGACTTTCAAAATTTATTTAAGCGAAAACAGAAAATAGAATAAAATGAAAACTTTACAAATAAAATTTTGCTTAATGAATAAAAGAAATTGAAAACTTCAGAAACAAAGTAATTTAGAAAAAATCACTGTGATCAGGAAGGTGCATTTATTGTTGCGTGTTTCAGTCTCCACGTCTAAGGCAGTTTCCAACCCGAAAAACTCGGTACACTTCCTCGGGATTCGATGTTTCGATTACCACCAGTTATTCGAACGAATACATGTTGTCCTCGGCGGACATAAACAAGGACTGTCGTTGATCCACTTTCTAATCCCTCATCACTGTCAACGATCAGTTTCCCCTTTGCAGAACCACCAACGATCAAGTCAGAAATAACCCACTCTTTGTGGTCGGTCATCAATGTCCAGGTGAATACGTAGTACCCTGAGCTAGGACATACAAAGACACCGCTGGAAGGGTTGTAACGACGTAATTTGTTGACAATAACTCGATTAAAAGGAACGCGTCCATGGTGATTTTTGAGATTGTGTGTTAACCTGGCATAGAAGTAAGCATTGTTGGAAGGTGTGCATCGTTCAGATCTGATGTGAATATCTGAAAAACATATCGGTATACAATTGTAAAAACAAATTTTAACAAGAGGTCCAGGAGCCACGTCGCTCGCCTGAATAATGGTTAGGATAAAACAAAAATCAGTTCAGTATTGAAAGTTAAATATACCAGTAAAAGTGGGTTCAGGGGAGGGGGTATTTAAAAGAACTTAAATCTATACTTTCTACAGATGCTTTTAAATTAACATGATACATAATTGTTTTGCTGTTTATAAGAAAGAAAAATATTATTCACTAATTCATAATTATCTCTCTTTGGAAGAGGGCATGGTCCTTCATTACATAACTGTTTATAATATATAAAGTAACTATAGAGTAAAAGAGTAAGATATGTTGCGATTGCTCAGTACATGAAACCGGGCAATCAAAGATCAATAGCACCGTCTGAAAATCTACACCTCCGAAAATTAATTTATTTTTTAACATGTCAACTTCAACATGAAAAAATATGTCCACAGAATACTGTAAACATACTTTTTCCCGCGAATTTATAATTTTGCAGATCACGAATTTGGTTCAGAGGAACCAATTTTCAGTAGAAAATTATGCAGATTTCTTAGGTTTTCATTATATTCTAATTACTTGCAGTTAAAATTCGTTGTGACGAATTGTGAACATCTGCATAATGTACATTTATTTCATGCTGACAAATAAAACTACGTCAACTCTAACTCTTAACATCCCCAATTTTCCAAGTCTTTATATAAAAGTTAGTATTAACAGTAATGAGTATAAACAAAAGGTATTTTAGCTCATTTCCTATGTCGATAAGATATATTCTGGTGGACATGACATAAAAGAAACCACAGAGTCTGACACATCTATTTCATACTTGGATATTTTACTTGAAAAAGACGTCAATGGTAATCTAACCACTAAGCACTTTTATAAACTTGACAATTTTTTTTATCGTCAACTTCCCTTACTTATGCAGGAATAAACCTTCAACACCTGTATACGGAGTTTAAATATCTCAGTTGATTAGATACGAAAGAGCATGATCAACATATAAACAATTTCCGAAATAAGGTATATTTTTGACAAACAACTTGATGAAACAAGAATTTTAGCAGTCTCGTTGAAATTCATCATTTTGTAAAATCTATGGTCGATAAAATGACCTTGTCAAGGTATGCAAATTATCATTGAGTCAAATGCTGACTGAGATTTTTTCGTGAACTTATTGTTAGTCCATTATTTATAAACTGAATTCACGACCGATATCCCCGTAATTTTCCGATTATGACGAGGAGCACATGGTGGGTGTGACCTGTCAGCAGGGGATTCTCACTCCTCAATGGCAGCTGATCATACCTCCGATGTGTTGGAGGTCCATGTTTGCTCTGCTTCTACTTCGTACTGTTTTATGAACTTTTGAAAAATGTTCTTTATCTCAATATGTTTATAAAGGTAAAGTCTGTGTTTTGCACTGGGAGATCCGAAATATGAAAAAAATGAAATCAAAAAGTAAAAAAGAAGGTGTCATTATTTAGAATCTGTGAAAGTATCATTATATTTTGTTCATTGTTATATGAAAAGTTGTGTTAAGAGATGGGTACCTTCAATATTATAGAAAGTTTGCTCTGGAAAAACATGTTAAATCTGTGTCCAATCAAAAAGTAAAATAGGAGGTCACAATGACTTTATGTATCATTCTGTGACCATGTATCATTTCACATGATTCTGTGAAAATCTCATTTAATTTCATTCAGTGGTATAAGGTGAGTCATGAATAAAAGACGGGTACCCCAAAGCGTAACAGACGGACGGATGTATGTCTAGGCGGACGGACGTACGGACATCCTGATCACTATACACCCTCCTTTTTTTCAAGAGAGCAATATGAAATTATCGTCGAAGAAAAGTTTGAATTTACCTTTGTCAGAAATTTTCAGGTGTATTGTCCAATATTTTTCGTTGATAAACGATACTGGGTTCTTGCCCATCTACATAATTTCCAGGCACCATTTAACTTGACTGCTCAATTTCGATTTTGAATAATATTCAAATTAACAAAATATTTCATTTTCATTGAATTTGAAGAATTCAAATTTAACTTGGAGTTTCTGTGTTGTGCTATTTTCCAATCACATTGAAATATATTACAGAATTTGTAATCGCCTTGTTAAAAAATTAACATAGTTAACTATTATTTTCTTTAGTTAACTAAAGAAAATACTTTGATTCACTATGATACTTGATGCAAAATTTAAACATTGTGACAGCACACTTTGACTTATCAATTTTCACCAAAAATAATTAATTGTCAAAGGTATAAGCTAATAATCAAGAAAGAATTTTGAAGTCTGGTTTTATGCGGACATGGCAACAAGTATACTGAATCAAATGAAGGAGAGCACATTTAATTCTTCTTCTGCACCGAAACTGGTGTTCGTTTTGCCATATATTTTTCACAATGTTAAAAATAATTGCAAAATTTTCATGTTATCCGCTGCACTACAGAACTACGAAAACTTAACGTCTGGGATAAAAAAAAAATCCCATGTATTTCACGAAGATAGTCTTAACATACAGATATTTCAGTAATGTAATAAAAAAACAAACAAATATTACTATCATGAAAGTGATTGAACGGTCGTACAAGTTTTTTTTTAAATAAACTACTCTTTGTTCTTAAAAATTTCTTTCTATTCAGTAAGCTTCACACATGAATCTTTAAAACATTCCTCAGATGTATTCTGGAATTGATATATGTGAAAAGTCGTTTTTTTTCTGCATACTCAAAAGATAAAGAATTAGAAAAAAATAAATAAGGGAAAAATAAAATAAATAAACAAATAACTATCTTGCTACAATATTCAACGCCGTATACTATTAAAAAGTGCGTTGTATACTGCAGCAAGATATTTATTTATTTATTTTATTTAAAATTTTTAGTAGTTGGGGAAGGACAATACTGACACACACACCCTCCCTCCCTCACACACCCTCTCCGTCACACACACACACACACACACAAACCCTCAGAACCTCACACACACACACACACACACACACCCTTTCACACACACCCCTTTCACACACAAAAGTCAGTTAACTCGGAAAAAGCTATTTCGAGAGATGGGTTCCTGTTTAAAAAAAAATGACATAAAAAATCTGTCGCTTCTTCAACCGATTTTAATTCTGAAATATTTAAATGTGTTTGATTTTAAATCCTATTTTTCCATACATATGAGCATTTATTTTTGCTGTGCAAATATTTCGGTATAATTATACTATCCCTAATAGTATCTAAGATCGTTCGATTTTAGATCGGAAAGGGAAACACCGCAGTGAGTCATTAATTTTTTCTTTTTGAAAAATGTACACTTTGTGAATGATTCACAACATTAGAAATATTCCGGTAGAAAATAAAAAATAACCTGTGAATGGGGTTTAATACAAAATAAACCCACAAGTATATATCTATATAATGACAACTGATATCATGCACAGATTCTTTATCTTTCTGTTTTTACAGAAAGTTGCACGGGAGACTTTGTCCGATTTTACGGACACAACCTGATTTGGAATATTCTAAAACCTATTATTATTTACATACCAGAGACATCGCCTATAGGATTGACATGGCTGTCCAGACATGCGCAAAAGCCGACCAGGAAGAAGACGACGCCGAGATCTGCTAGCAACATTGTTTGTATCAAACTCAGCAGTATGCAAGGGGAATGTCATATTCATCTTTATTTATAGAAAAAAAATTCAGGAGGTGATGTGCGCATATTTAACATATCAATTGTTAAGTGTTAAATTAAAGTCCCACACGTTTTTTGTTTTTCTTACGAAATAAATTCGACGTGTGGCTTCTTCTATTTAATTCATTGATTCTATAGACATAATTTTGCAACATCAGGTCAATGTTCAATATTAAACATTTCTGTCTTAACAGTTAGTTGACAGAGACGTATTTTATCACATATTTTGGATAAAATATATCTATTACAATTGCATTTGTTTAGTATTTAGAAACGTCTTTTAAAATTCAATAACTGCAATTTGACATATGATACTATGTATTATTTTGTATATTGTTTGAATAAATGACGTTGTGTATGCATCAAGGTGGCAGTTTTCTGATTATCAAAAATGTATCGAACAATTAAGCCCCATGGGGATCCGGGTTAGAATGGGTCCTCAGTACCCCCTTGCTTGTCTAAAAGGCGACTAAATGGGGCCGTCCTTCGGATGAGACCGAATAAACCGAGGCCCCGTGTCACAGCTGGTGTGGCACAATAAAGATCCCTCCCTGCTCAAAGGCCGTAAGTGCCGAGCATAGGCCTAAATTTGCAGCCCTACACCGGCAATGGTGACGTCTCCATATTAGTGAAATATTCTGGAGAGTGATGTTAAACAGTAACGAATCAATTAATCAAAACATTAATATTAACAATTTGTAAACATTTCATATCCCACAGAAGGGTTGAAAAATTAAATGCATTGCAAAGTATTTTAAAAAGAAAATGCTTATAACTGAAGAACTCATCAAGCAAATAACCAGATGTGTACAAACATTTATTTAATTCAAACGAAATACTAGCATTTTAAAGAAATATAACTTCAAGTATTATCTCATAATTCAAAGTATAAGTAAGATTAGCAGAATTTAGTATTCTATGTGACAATACATAATGTCGTTCTGGACAATCAGAGAATATAATAGATGATGTCTGTATTGTGTGATTTGATATTGGCTTTATCCAACTTGTTGAAATGGTGTATATTTGCGAGGTTTGCCGAGCGAATATACACCATTTTAACGAGTTGGATAAAGACAATATGATGTATTATTAAATTGTAATTTTTAAACCCTTTTACAAAAAACCATTCTTTGTACCCGTAAGATTGACCCGATTAAAAGCTATTGTCCCCTTCATTATCAGTATAAAGCTTGTTATCGCTTGTTCTCCAAAACTGTAAACTGTAGACACATTAAGACTTTATTAAGCCTAATAATGTATTCATGGCCTAAAGGCAACACTTCAAGTTATTCAGTGCGAAAGGATATGATGATTCCTTACATGAGTTATTGCCCTTTAAAACCTTTGCGCTAACTGTTAAACCCTATAACTTTAAATCTTTTAGTTGTAGAAATTCGAGACCAATTGCAATTTGACCCTTGATTTTTGACCTTGAATATTTGTTCAGACATTTCTGATTTCTTGTGTATAAAAATTAACATTTAAGTGTTGAGTGTGAAAAACATATAACATTTAAAGAAGGTGGAAAGACCTCAAATTGTTCGAGAGCAGTAAGTCTACTAGTTTCTGTAGCATTAGTATACAGCAATACTTGTAAGAATATAATAATTCATGAAGTGTCCAAACTCCATGTCCTTGAACATTTTGATGGCCACGTTATCGAAGATTTCTGGTGCATATAGTTTTGGCCCTGTCTATCCGTCTGTCTGTCTGTCTGCTGTTTGTTTGTCCGCAAAAACTTAACATGTAACCTAGCCCGTAAATTTTGAGAAGTTGGAGTTAGTTTTCATTTTTTATTTGCTCATTTCTTGCGACAAGACTTTTCTTTGAATGCCATTAAATAAGACCTTTTTGAATCTGACTTTGGAGTTTGACTCAGATGTGCCCTCTTTACTGATTCGTATTGTTTAAAGAGTTATTGAAATCATCAAAGTTAGATAGCAGTTCATATTACAACATTTCAAAACTTGATAAATATCTAAAAAGAAATGAAAAACGTAATGAAACGTAAAAACAATTTCTTAGTATTTATTTTAAACCAATTTTTCACTTTTATTACCATGCAACATTACCACACACAGATCGGGTACTCCGGGTGCGTAGAATAAGCTATGGGTTCTATCATTGCATGGTGATTGGACATAATTTTAAACATGCCATAGGACGTTAACCAATTGAAATATAACTCAATAAGATTAGTTTTTTTAAAAGTATATCTACGAATCGAAACATTCGATATCGATCAGGATGCACATTTTGTTTTTTTTTCCCAACAAAGTATATGCTCACATTACCCATCCACAAACACACACATCGAACGCATCCTCTCTCTCTCTCTCTCTCTCTCTCACCAAAAGGTTATAATAAAGGATTTAAAAGGGATTTTTTAAGATCTGTAGCAAAATGCATATAAATATAAAATTAAAAGATTTCTTTTTTAAAAATAACAATTTAGAAATAAGATGAGAAGAGTGTTCACTCTCATAGTGTAGACAAAAGAACCCGTATATAGGGTAAAAACATGGATCCCCTGGAAACACCAGAAATGGGCCAGGTATCGAGAAGGTAGTAAAATAATATATTCAGGCGACTCTTCCCCAAGATATTCAGCCAAATTTAGGACAATTCGTCCATATTGCTTTTTTTGCGAATTGCAGAGAAAAGCAACTGTTATTCAATAATGTACATTTTATATGCAAATTTAAAATAAATCGATAAAATGGGTAAACTCAGGTGACCTATTGCTATCTGTTTTGTCAGTCGTCTTGCGTTGTGTGTTAACATTTGAACTTTTTCAGCCTCTTTTCCGTAGCTGCTCAACCATTTTTAACCAATTTTGGCATATAGCAACTTTAGGTAGAAGGAAACAAAAATTGTGAATTTCTTGGTCCTTAACCCGCTGGGGCTTGAGGGGTGGGTCTAAAACCACTAAACTAATGCAATCTTTAAAAATCTCATCTTCTTCTTCACTCCTCGACATTAAGAAATCAAACTAATCAAACTGTTGGAATGATTGCCTGCAGCAAGTCCTCTATCAAAATTGTGAAATTCAAGGCCCCGGGGTCAGGGCTTCTAGTACTAGTGCAAGGATGGAGCTAGATAGTTTATATAGTAAAAATGTCTTTTTTTCTTTGAAAATCTTCTCAGCTTCTGGGCATTAAATACACAAACCAGTTACAAAGGTCTGTTGAATAAGGCTGTCCCTTCCAAAATTTGAATTTCAAGGCGCCAGGGTCAGGGGTTTTTGTGTTAGGGACTCTTTTGATTACATAGAGAAAATGCATAAATTCTTTTATAATCTTCTCCTTTGCTCATGGGCATGAAACAAACTAGTTAGGTACATAATTATAATAAGAAAGAACGCCTCTCCAAAAATTGTAAATTTTATGGCCCCTTGTTTGGAAATCTGGTGTTAGGGCGGTGCTCTATTTATTATCTAGTGGAAAATATAAATTCTTTGAAAATCTTCTTTGCTCCGGGATATTATATAAACTAACCAATTAATAATTATGTTGAATAAGGCAGTCTCTTCCAAAAGTATGAATTTCATGGCCCAAGGATCAGGGTTCCTCGTGTAAGGGTGTAGCTATATTGACTTATAGGATGAATGCATATATTCTTTTAAATCTTCTCTACTCGTGGATATTAAACAAATGACCTATGTACAGTACATAGGTTATGATGAAGTAGGATGCCTCTTCTTTTCTTTTTAATTTCATGGCCCCTGAGTCAGGGGTTCTAGTTTTAGGACGGGTATCTCATTAATTTTTTTTTATCTTTTCCTTTGCTTCTGGGTATTATGCCAATGGTCGAAGTACATATTTATGACAAGGAAAGGTGTCTCTTAAAAAATAGTTACGTGTAATTTCAGGGCCTCTGGGTCAGGGGTACGTTGAGGGGGGGGGGAGTACATAGTCTAAAAATAAATTAATGCTTTGAAAGTTGGTGTTGATCAACCATTTTTGATATAGTATAATTTATAATAAAATTATGAATATACCAGCATATGGCGTTTATATCTCTCGGTTGATTTGATTCGCAAGAGCATGCTCTACGTATGAACAATATCTATAACGAAACCTATTGACAAACAGGTTGATGAAACAAGAATATCAACAGTCTTGTTTAAAGTCATCATTTTGTTAGTTCTACAATGACTAGGCGACGGATTTTTCCATTATTTCCTGATTATAACAAGAAGCACACGGCGGGTGTAACCGGTCAGTAGAGGACGGTCACTCCTCCATGGCAGTTGATCCCATCCCTGATGTTATAGAAGTCTTTGTTTGCTCTGCTCCTATTTTGTATTGTTTTATGAACTTTGATATTGAATATTGTTCGTTATTTCCATATCCTTCATGTATACGCAATGATACAAGATTTATCATAATATATATGCTTTCTTAAATTTTATACTTACAAAATAAATGCATTTTAAATTAATCAATTTCATTTGTCTATTTTGATAAAGCACATTGTCTTCAGTGTTAAAACATATACGTTAATTAATGAAGAAATTGAATTTTAACCGACGGCGTAAGGAAAATTATTATAATGGCTATTACCAATGATATGAAAACAGCAAACATTTTAATGACATCTTCAAGATAACAAATAACTTTGATACCATATTGCAAAGTGATAACCATTAAGGACATATAAGCTCTAGATATTACATATATAAAGTTGTAAAAAAAAATGGCATGCCATATCCAAGCTACAAACCAGCTTCTACGTAATGATTAATGCATGCAAGCTCTAAAACTACATATATTTAGTTTTATTTTTGATGAAAGTGTAAGAAATTAAATGTGCTGAGATATATAGAAATAGCGCCAGTAGCAACGATATATGTTAGTGTTAACATTATGAATATTTATGTTATATTTTCAATAAAATTGATAAATTTTATTTTCTGTTGCTTGTTCTAACTTTTTAGGAACATTTCGAATTCAAATATCTTTCAAAGCATATGATTAAAATTTATTGGTTTTTTAAACCTAGGAAGAGATTGTTAAATATGTAATAATTTTTAACAAATGTAATAATTTTTTTAACATGCAACCAATACTACAAGTCCAATCAAATTTTGCATATACATATGATATTCGATGTTCTTTAAAATTGTGAATTTTTAAATATATGTCTTCCAATTTAATAATATTTTGACAATTGATAGAAAGGCCGATAAGGGCTATCGGCGCACGAACAAATTTCGGGATAATTTACGCATATAACTGCTACATTTGTAATTCATTGAACTCAAATTTAAATCAACGGAACCAGAATAAAAATTTTAATATGTCAAAATTTCATATAAATAGCATGAGAAACAGACGATTGGAGTCCTGATTTTCAAAGCATCGTTGGAATTGAGTTTGATGAAAATGACGTCGTCAAACGCGTAGTCGGCGCACAGCGATGTAATCAATTGTGTTGGATATGGTTTATATACATCAGAGACGGGGAAAATGAGTACAGAAGTGACATTACACACCAGATTTTAATAAAGAGGTAATTTTTGAATGGCAAGATATTCAATGAGAGATTTTCCTCTATACCGAAAATAGTTACAGCTTGTAAGAAGTCGTCTATCACTTTTAAAAAAATATATTGAATGTCAATAGACGCAAGTAAAGCGCACAGAGATCATGACGTTATAAAAGACATAATTTACGCTTGCTTTCGTGCGCCGTGTACACTGACATTGAATCTTTCTTTAGTTTTACATAATTTTCTTTTTAGATGTGATATCATCATGAAACTTGAAATGTATGATCATAAAATGTTACTTTTTGCTATGACAAGGAAAGAAAAATTAAGCAAAGAGAAACTAAACTATTTTCCCTGTCTATGACTTTTTGCGACAACCCTCGTAAGTGTAAACTTCTCGAGTAAACGTACAGCAAACAAAAAAAAGATCTTTTAAAGTATAAATGGAAGATAACAGAAATCAATTCTAATGTTTTCGAATTTGAAGCCTTCTAGCCAAAGCCATGCCAAAGTCACGAGCAATGTCCGGGGAATATATTTCCAACGTCTTTGTCTCTAACAAAAATTGAATACCATGAATATAGTAAATGAATATGACCCCATATTTTTATCTGTTTGTTAGTTGTTTAGTCACCAAATTGGATCAAGACTGAAACTTAAAACACGCAAATTTATTTCAATAGCACATTTGAGTAGGTGTCAAACAAAACATATTTCTAACAACTTATTTGAAAACAACAGATGTTATTGATATTAGCCTTTAATATTTTAGTAGTATCTTCTTTTTATAAATAGATGTAAACTGAGTAGTTTTTTCAAGTGTGCGAGAGGTACAATTACTAAAGAATTGTTTTGAAAAAAAGTTTTCAAAGGTGCTATGGATTGTTAGTGTGACAGGATTTATTGAAATTTTGTTAGATACAATTGCATGTGAATTTGATGTCTCACTTCTAATGATTTTAAATGTCGAATAATTTATTCTGTAAAAATAAAGTCCAAATGTTGCACTGCGATGTCTGGTCTCTAAAGTAGAGAGTCTTTTTGACCATGTATGCTCGAAAAAAATGTGAGGATGTAACTTTTTTGAAGAATATTATGTATGCTCCGCCTATCTTCAGAGGGGTATCAGACATTGTTATCTGTGGTTTCTGTTGGTCAATTATTAAAAGATTCTTCATCAATTACATTGGAAATGGACTGAGAAATGAAACTTAAAGCAAAACTAACAATTTATTTAGAGAAAAACACATGTAAAACAAACAGAATCAAATTAAATTAACACATTTAATTGAAAAATTACCAGAATCTATGAGGTGCAAATAATAAATAGTGATCGATTGTAGAAATCCTATAAAAATACAAATCTAAAGACAACACGGTCACTAAAAAGGAACTAAGAAATTTTTCTGATAGATTAACTCTACCATAAAATTTTTAATTATTGTAAAAATTGGTTGTTTGACTACATGGAGTTTATGTTAATATGTAGCTATATAAAATACAATTTTAAGCAGTCTAGACATTGTGTTAAAATCTCAAACCGTGAGACAGCTTTCCAGCAAAATAAAAAAAAACGTAGCTCAATACTCTTGAAATACAGAATTGAAAAACAAAATAGAAAAATGGAAAAACGGAAAAAAGGAAATGTATATATTATATTAGGGATGGCAATATCTAATCGGTAAACCGATTACTCGGTCGGAACTACGGTAATCGGTTTGAAAATCTGTAACTTGTACGTATGAGAAGGACATATGGCTTTTCAAAAGCTAATGCTTCTTAGGTTAGTGCTTTTTTTTTTTAAAGTGGGTCATACTTACATGAAAGCTCGAGAGGTCAACAAAACGGTTCCCAATGAAAGGTCTTGTTACCTGGAATACCAATGTGAAATATGAAAACCAATCTCTAACTAATTAAAAGTTATAATCAAGTAGCAGTGGGAAGGAAAACTTCGGAATGGACATTTTTCCGAACTTGCACACCATTTTCCTTTAAAGCTATCCTAATTGGATTTTTTTTTTAAATCGTGGGGTTTTTCTACCTTAATGCGTTTCTGAAATGCAACATTTTCTGCTTGTTCTTGAGATATTTAGTAAAGAAAATAAAATCCCATGGGGAAACATGTACTTAAATTTACTCCATGATAAACCCCACAAAAACCCCATGGCATTTAAAATTCACCCCATGGGGGACATATACCCATAAAATCAATGTAGGTTTTTTAAACAAATATGTTGCTTATATTGTAATGTGGGGTTTTTTCTCCCATGTTTCTTTATTAGGGTTTAAAATCCCACATATTGATATTTTTACTGTAAAATGTTTTGTAAAAACTTCGTTGTTTGTCATTCTATAAAAGTTGATACTTATTACAAATATCTATTATTTTTCAAATTTTATGTAATCATTCTTCAAATTTTTGCTTATGTAAAAGAATATTTATATGAAAACAGGTTTCTATGGTAGTTTCCTCCTTTAATGAAACATTCCTCATAAAACTTTTCACAGATTACCAATTCACAGTACAGTGTCCAAAGAGGTTCGCTTCCTTTAACTTATGTAAAATTATTTATTTTTTATGTTCATCATGTCTAGTTTGTGGATTTTTTAAAATCTTCATTCCCCTTGCATTCATCACTTATAAAATTGGATTTATTTAATTCATGCCCCGTAAAGCTAATATTGAATTAGTTGAACTTATTTCATTTTTATATTTCTCAAGCCATCTGATATTTTGTTTACTTATTAATCAATGTTAGTTTTCAAATCCTCTGAGAGAGTCTAACATAGGACAGCTGGACGTAAAAATTCTACAGTGTGTTTCCAAATATAAATTAGAATACATTAATTAATTTAAAAAAAATTGTGAAGTGTGAGAAGAACTGAATTTAATTTTTCTCAAATGATCACCAAAACTAAACTATAAAAAAATAAACACAAACTAAATCTAGTGTAAAATTATAGCTATACTTTTCATAATTGAGCCTTTCCATTTTTTCTGAATTTGTAATTCGATGTTAGTTTCATGAAGTTTAATGTTTTCATGGAGAGTTTAACATTGGATTATTTAAGTTTTCAACATGATCCTTTGCACTGAAGATCGAGGGACTGTTCACACTGATAACCTGTACAGGAAATATAAACGAAGTTCCTCGGTATAATATTCAGCAGTAGAACTTCAGTAGCTCCCTCTATATGCAAATGAGCTTACCACTCATTCAAGGAGCATGGCACATATTCTAAATATGGCCAATTTATAATAATTATCAGTCAATCTAATAATCCAATAAACTTCTCAAGGGCTCTTTCGTATGAAATAAACCTTTTATTTCATTGTGCATACTCTACTGTATCATTCAAAAAAGTTGGAAGTCGGGCATTATTCTTTCATTAATTCGTCGAAAATCTTTATGGAAAAAATAGTTTTAAAAAGTTATGAATTGAAGTTGTAATACTTAGTCGAAGCGATTGATATTGTGTTTTAGTTTGTTATTCTCATTTCGCATCCGATATTACTTGATTTATAATTTTTAGAAGAAAAAAGTTGTAACATGCGCTGCTCCCCAACATACTTGTGTTTAAGATATAAAATCAAATTGTACTGCGTTTTAGGAAATACAGGGATTGTCCCAAAATGTCGTAAACAATGTTTATAACTTTTTAACATGCAATCAATACTAACCAATTTTTCTAAATAAAAAATATATTAATGTTCTCTAAAATTGTGAATTCTTAAATGTTTATCTTTCATATTAATAGTATTGGGTCGAATTTTACGAAGGCCGATATGATCTGTCGGCGCACGAACAAAATTCAGAATAATTCAAACATATACCTTTTACATTTGCTTATAATTTAATTTTAATTGGTACACGTCATTTGATTGGTTAAACGGTTTTATCCATTTTGTGTAACAGAACACAATAAGTTACGTCAAAAAACGTATTACTCCGCTTGACGTTAACTTTTAAAATATGCAATATTTGAATGTACTTGAATCAGACTATATTGTCTCATTGTCTACATTGAAATTAAATTATAAGGAATGAAGCTTATTTTAAGGTATGTTGTACGATATAACATAACTTTAACAAAAGTTGAAATAAGCTTCATTCCATAATTATTTATTTAGTACTGTTGTAACGTGACCCGATCTTGGGCGTTACAAATATTTCGTGGGTCCTCTTATTCCTTAGATTTACCTCAGTCAATTAACGAGATTTGTTTATCTTTGAGAATGGAATTTTTTAAAACAATTAAAATAATGATTTATATGTAATAAAATATAATCAGAGTATACTTATGGATAATGGGTCAGGACATACAATAATCGGTTGATTGGGTTAACTAATAGATCGATTATGGGTCAGAACGTACAACAATTAGTTGATTGGGTTACCCATAGATAGATAATGGGTCAGGACATACATTAATCAGTTGATTGTGTTACCCATAAATTGATAATGGGTCAGGTCATACAATAATCAGTTGATTGTTTTACCCATAAATTGATAATGGGTCAGGTCATACAATAATCAGTTGATTGGGTTACCCAATACTGGATCAATTTCCAATATGGGTGGCATCAGATTTTTACCCAATTATGGATGAGTTGGGATTCTTTGAGCTAGTCAGATGTTAATGGGAGTGAACAACGTGCAAGATTAAAGTGAACGTCCAAAATGCCTTTTTCTATACCTTTTCAGTACACCAGTGCGAATTGCTTTACGCGCTATTAACAAGCGGTACCGCCAGTATTCGTGTGACGTTTGTATGGTAACATATGGGCGGCGGAAAGGGTAAAAAAGACGTTAATGTAAAATTAACAACTAATTTTATAAACATAATGAAATACTTAATAGACAAACTTAAAACAAAATCAACAGACTCGCTTGCAAAATCAACAGACTCACGCAGCTAGGATAAGGCAGCCCGTAAAATATCAAACTGTTCAAACTGTAGTAACTTCTCTGAACTGCCTAGATATGACGTCATAATAGAATATGACGTCAAGTCACTGCATACTTGAGCTGACATGACGGGGAAAGTGTCATAATTATTACGTGGCTTATAAATTTATTTTGGGGACTTGTTGTTTAATTCAAGTGTAAGGATTGTTTTTTAAGCTCGAATATGCTGTTATGATGTTGAACATTTGAAATTTAAATATCCCTATTCCTTTTGCATGTCCGATATGCACATATTCAAACAATAGCAAAAAATTATGTGTGAAACGCTCCCCATACACGTCCGTAGACAAAGTGTAGATTTTATGAATCGTGTTTATATTGGACTGGCACAAGTGATAAACAAGGACAAACTGAAGATATTCTGCGTGAATCTAGAAGAGAAGTATGTCCTCTAACTGAATTTTGCTGGGGGATTGTGTGAAATTTAGCCATTTTGGTATAAATCGCGACAAAGAGTGGAAAATACCCCTTCTTATGTTGGTAAGTTGAATTTCTCGTAAAATATTTTCTCAACGCGTAAAAATTAAACCTGCCCCCAGCACTTTCTAATTACTAGATATCACGATGAACTGATCTATGTAACAAACTTTGCACAATATTTTTGTTTTGCACTTGTGCCGAAGCGATTTTTGTGCAACAATAAGGAATATCATAAATCTCTGTCACGTGATCAACATAGTCATGTGACATCACAAAAATGCGTTAAAATAAAACCTGATTCAACTATTATCTTAAGTTGACTACAATTTCAAACAAGGATTACATATTTAAATTAAAATCATTCTCAAAATATAATGTATATTTTCAAGGCCTTTTAAGCCTTCGGACAGCCTTATCATAACTGCGCATATGCAAAACCAACGATCACCAATGCAAAACCAACAATTATTCACTGAATTAACGCTAGATGGCGCGCAAGTTTTTGTACGTCATCATTTTTTGTGTACTTTCATGGGAATGTAAATTCCGCGATAGTTTTGCATTAACGTCTTATTTACCCTTTCCTCTGCCTAAAGTATCACTTTCACCTTTTGCACCAAGTTATTAAGCTTTAGCATTACAAATGCGGGAAAAGGAATAATATTTTGTTTGGGAATTGTTCTGGAAACGATGTCAAGTTTGATTTCGGTACCTTCATTGAATAACAATGCCAGACGGGCATTTGTTTTTATGATAGCGCTGATCTGTGGAGGAAATTCGGGTTTGTACATTACAACCAAACGATATTCGTGAAATAAACATATACAATGACTTATACAGCATTCATTAATATCATACGAAGATTGGTGATCTCTCCATGATATCTACAAATAAAATTACAATACATATATAAAATATTTAGGACATAAATTGGGTGATCCAATCTTGTGGGTTGTTTTGGCAGGGGGAAAATCTGTAACACAGCCCCCTTCCATGCCAACATTCGTCCCGATTGTTGGATCTTTTTATAAAATCTTATTTCTGGGATTATGTTTAATGGGAATATTGTCATGAACAGTAACATTTGCAATAAATATAATCATGGGTCATAAAAATACATAAATATCAATAATAACAATGTGGTCAAAGAGTTAAATCATAGACATGAATAACAATAATATGAATAACAGTTAATCAATTATCAATACTGTGACTTTTAAAAAATGTTTTTTGTTCATCACAGTTCGTCACTTCCTGGATCCACTGGAATAGAAAATTCACAACATAGACGAATCACAAATCGACACACCACAATAGTTCTTTGAAATGTCCAAAAGGTCCATTACAAATCCGTTTCAGCAACACCGGGAAATGTTCAGGATCAACGTCTGGAAGTACATCACACAACTTGGCAGGTTGCCTCAAGGCAAGGTATGAATTAAAGACGGCTCGCTTAGATGATGGGTATGGTACATATGATTCTTTTACAATATTTTGTTATCCTTCATTGTTGGGATAGGACAAGGCTGGGGAACATGTAAGGGCTCTTTTGAGTTTTTCAAAAGCTTCATGGCAATTTTTCTTCAAATGGAAGTCTTTCTTTGATTCATTTATAATTTATTTGGTAACTTTCTCAACATTAATACATTGCAAATGGTCTGGAAATTGAGGGTTGAGCTATTGGCTAAAATCATTAATGGTATAGGTATTGACTGGATCTTCCAATACATCTAATATTTCACATTTGACTGTGGTACTTTAGGCATTCTCATATAGTTTACTACTTTCATCTTTCATATTCATGTGATATACTGGGACTTCTCTGTCCACAGTTTCAGGGGTTTGGAGACTCAACAATTCATTTTTCTCAACAAAACTTGGGATACGTTCTATTCTTCCAACCCCATCCTTAAATAAAGGGTTATCTACCTTTTCAGGAGCAACATATTCACAATGGGGAGGATTTCCAATATCCACAGCAAGACTTTTCTTGCTACAACACATATCTTCTACATAAGATTTACTTAAGCAGGGAATATCTAGACCTTGTACCTTCATCTTTTTCACAAAAAGGTCACAGGAATTCTGGGTCATAAAATCTAGTCCCAATATGCATGGGTTTTGTATTTCAGCCACAAGTACTTTATGGATATTTTTCAAGGGATATTTTCTCTCAACTGAGATTGCATTACCACTTGCAGGGTAAAGTTTGATAGATACAGGGTTAATTTGGGGCTTTTCCATAGTATCTAATTTTTCAAAGAATCGGGTACTGATAATGGTCACACTAGAGCATTTATCAACAAGTACATTTGTTTTTTTTATTTCCAATTTTTCTAATAGGAAACATTCCATTATTTTCCCCTTTTATATCTCTCACTAAAATTTCTTTGGGGATAGGTTTAGAACAACATAGGATTTCTTTTTCAGGTTCAAATTCCGTCTCATTTTCAATATTGGCGTTGGGCTTCAGTGAGAGTGGTTGAACCATATTTAACGAGTGTTGGGGCCTGCCCTTGAACCTGTCCACTCCCGACCCTCTTGGTAGTTTCCCTGTCTTTGATATTGGAAATGAATTGGATTTGGATACTTGGGGTAATTGTTTCCATTGTTAGAATTTCTTTGGTTGGATGTGTCCTGGGGTCTAGGAACATAATATGTGGGTCTGCTGTCTTCGTAGTCGGGTCTGACTTGGTTTTGGTACTATCTGTCATTTAAATAATGTGCATATGGAGTTTCTGCAAAATTATGGGTGGCATTTGCAATTTCTTACTAGGGCTCTGACTTCTTGGGTAAGGGATTGCAGGTCATCCCGTAAGTTTTGAATGGGTTCTGTCCCTTCAATGGCATGGACAGTTATATTTCTTTGTTCGTCTGCCAATCTATATGTTTCTACCCGAATGGCAAACATTTCACCTTCGTTTATGTCTTTGGGTTAAGTTTCCCTTAAGATTAATCGCATACCTGGGTCTGGTAAGGCATCAATAAATTGATCAACTGCCAGAATGCTTATAATGGTTGGGTCGGCCGTTGGGTAAGCTTGACGAGTTAGCTTTTTAATATACTGGGCCAATCGGGTTCATTTGTACCCAAAGTTTTGGTTTTGAGTTGGGCACGAAACTTTTCAGATCTCTCAATGGAGCCATATCTCCTATTTAGTATTTTTACAAGAGAATTATAGTATCCTCTCTGATTCTCATTTAATCTAGTTAGTAGAGTTCGGGAACCACCTGTAAGGCTACTGGCAAGATACCTAAATTTTGTTTTATAATCCCACCCATGCAAGACAACTGAATTAAATTTCAAATTGGGCGAATTACTCATCAAAGTCCTCTGAGCCATTAAACGTTTGGGGTTTCATGTTTACATGGGTTTTGGATGTAAATGGGAGACGCATTCCATTTTTATTCCTATTTATTTCAGATGATCCAATCTTGTGGGTTGTTTTTTGGTAAAGGGAAAATCTGTAACACTATGTAAAATGTTGAACTCAAATTTGAATAAGTGGAACCAGAATCAAAATCTAAATAACACGTCAAACTTTCATATAAATAGCATTAAAACAGACGATTGGTCACAAGATTTTGAGAGTGTTGTTATAGTATTTTCTATAGTAGATCGAAGTTCCAAAGTTTTCACCATAGAAAATCCAAAGTTTTAACTTTGGTACTATCGTTAACTGATGTATACATACATGCTTTCTTTCTTTCTTTTTTTCAATAATTTTCTTATGAAATGTGATATCATCATGAAACTTTGAATGCATGATTATAAAAAGTTACTCTTTGCCATGACGTGAAAAGAAATTTAATTTAGCAAAGAAAAACTTAATTGCTTTACCTATCTACGACATTTTGGAACAACCCTCGTATATGAATAAGTGTGCCTAAATTATTAAACAAAACTGTGAAAAATTTAAGATTTGAATATGAATATTTAAAATTGATCAAAGAAAACTTAAATATAAACCGAATACATAGAAAATCACAGGCGCTTGAGTATTTTAACCTTTCTTTTTATAAATAAAATATCCCCCATCCTATAACGATAATGTGTTTTTTTTAATTTAAAGAAAGGTTTAAAAAAAGTCAAGCGCCTGTGAGAAAAATAAATCAAGTAAAAAAACGTCACATGCTTTTTCTACCTGTATTCTTTTCCTTTGGAGAATTTCTCGTAAAAATACTTTAACATACTTACAAAATATATTTTTTGTGGCCGATATAATGCTTTTCATCAAATCAAGTTGTATATTGAAGATACATATTCACATAGTTAAACATTCGTTTCAGCATATTGCTCAATTATGAAACCCACGTAAATTGAAATTCAATTAAAGATGACATCATATTATAAGGAATCGACTTCACTTGTCAATGTTCAGTTAGTGGAATTAATTTTTGTTTAAAACTTTTCAATACATTATCAAAATATCCTGAATTACAGGTACATCTGTGACTTTGTTACATGCGTAATTGTTTGATGAGCTGATACATTATTGAATAAGAATTTTCTATAAAAAGGAATTTAGAACAGGAGAACAATTCATTTTCCTTGCGATTTTCCAAATGTCAATAATGGCGGGTTCTCTGATGCCTGTTTTCCTTCTGGTCGTCTGCTTCGCTGAGAATGCTGCATATAAACATTACCATTACCACCACCACGGCAGCCACTTCAGAAATGTGGCGTATGGAAAACATGCAGTTCAAAGTTCCAGTTATAATTCCGAAAAATATCCAGCATCGAATGCTGTCAACGGTCTCCTTACAGACTTCGCCCATACCAACAAAGAAAAATTCCCATGGCTGCGGATTGATCTTGGAAGGAACTATGAAGTTCATGAAATAGAGGTCTTCACTAGACCGAACTGCTGTGGTAAGTAATCAACAGCCTAAGTATCAAACACTCTTAGTTACCTTGTTTCTTAGTTTCCTGCTTTTATTGTCTTTATTTTATATTACAGCGCTGTAGAGATAATTTTTATCCGTCTAATTATCATTATGATACAAACAACCTCACCCCTCAATTTATTTTGACAAGTGAGACATATTAGTTGGCAATGAGAAGACAATGATATTACTTGGTTATGTTTCTCTTTAAAAAAAAGTAAGCTGTAATAAAATGAAAAAAATGAAAAGAGGGTTGGGGGATGTTTTGTATTATGACGATTATTAAAGGGATGAAAAAACGACGTAAGTCGTGTACTATAAAATAAAGACAATAAAAGCTGTAAACTCCAGCGATGATAAGCATTTATTTATTTTTTTTCTTCAAGTTTTTTTTTTATTTTTTTTTATCTACTAATTATTTTAGCAACTTAAATAAAGACAATAAAAGCTGTTAACTCCAGCGATAGTCAGCATCTCATTTTTGATTAGTTATTTGTGCACAAAAACTAAGCATCCGAAAACATATTGTAAAATCAGAATTGTTTTGATTATCAATCCCTTCCAATAACCGAGTGGCTAGACGGAAATCTATGAAAACTGAAAATAATAAAATGCATCGATTATTTAAAGGATGTAAAAAGAGTGATATGCACATATGAACAAGATAAAAAATACTTATAATAAAGGTTTTTTTTAAGATGGCCATAATCATGTTTTTTTCAATTGTTTCATTCTTTTGCACTTTCCTTCACTTTATATTTATATGAACTGTAGGTGGCCGACTTCATGACGTTGACGTCAAAGTAGGGAAAACACCGTACGTCATGCATTTTTGCGGCCATTTCTCGGGACCTACAAAAGTCGGACAAAAGTTTTCTGTTTGGTGCCCTTCTGATACAATTGGCCGTTATGTACAGATACAGAACGTCGGGGGAACGCCGAATTACCTTGACCCGGCAGAGGTTGTTGTTTGGGGACATTTGTAATTGATCAAAGAAAAATCAATAACTTTATTGAGACATTTGTAATTGATCAATGAATTCTCAATAAATTGAATTTGCATGAAATGTGTAATTCTAATATTATTTGTTTTTAGGATATTTTTATATGAATTTTAATGCTTGTATTTTAAATCAAACTAAGGATATTTTTGAATACCGAATAAATTTCTGTTAGATCCTTTATTTCTAAACTAATATCAACCACGTTGCATTGATAGTAATAATACTTTTATTATAAATCACGTAAGCAATCATGTGACACGGTGTCCAATGCGAAGAAGCAAAGAGTTGATGTCCCTGAAAAAAAAAGCAAAATATTTTATGCAAACAAAGAAATAACAACCTATAGTTGAAAAGAACAGAAAAGCATTTTCTTATCATAAAACAGCAATAAAAAATGCACGTGAACTTTTGTATCTCGAACTCCGATATCGTGAATGCTTTGGATATATCAAAGTGATTTGGAGGCCTCAACCACATATTCTTTAAGTATTTTGCCTTTGATATCTCGAATCCTAGTTAATTTCGAAGTTTTTTCTCAGTCCCATCAGGTTCAAAATAACGAAGTTTGACTGTATACAAAACAAGTTAATGAAGAATTGTTTTATAATAAATGAAATATCATGTCAACACACTCATGAGTTTATATCATGGTCTTGATTTTTCCTTATTATTGAACCTAAATGCAATTGGGTATAATAGAAAGTAATAAATAGTCCAACAATCAAACCTGGGAGCAGATCAAGAGCAAAAAGAGTCTCTAAAATCTCAGAGGTGGAATCAGGGGACAGGAAAAAGTACATGTAAACATCGCTAGTAGAAATATGAGACTTACCTGCACTTTCATTTTTAAATAGAATAAGTTGTTAGGACTTTTACGAGGTTTCAAGATACTGATGTGCTTCATGTGACGCTTACTTAAAATAGTTTTGGATTCTGTTTCCCCTTGCATATAAAAATTTCAAACTATTTGTTTTTGATGAATTTGCTATCATTATTGTGGAAATTCATTCAATGGGCAATCGAAACAGCTTCAACTGATTTTTTTTTCTCTTTATGTTCTCTTTCGCATCGCTCAGACGAACATAAATTATTTCATATTCTCTTTACATATACAAAAACAATTGAAACATAAATGTAGAGGTGGCGACAATGTTAGCCATATTTAATAAAAACTGATTGGTACAAATATTAACGCGTCCTTAGGAGACGTCCATACATAGAAGCGCTTGCTTGCCGCATTGATAAGACGTATACATTTATAAACAAAAGTCTTCAATGGTACCAACTCTTTACATTGCTTCTACAATGTATAAAAAAATAATTAATGAAATATCACAGAACAAAGGTATTTTAACACGATGTTTATCTGTGTCACTTGTTTTGACCTCCATAAATGAATGTATGAACACAATTATGCTTCCCTCGCCGCCCATTAAATATCATTGAAAAAAAAACAACATTGATGTTGAAAAAAACTATGGATACTTGTAAGTCTGCAGCAAATGCAAGGTAAACGAAATGAATAGCGGACTCATTCTCACAAACTTAACGCAAAAGTGTCATTTAAATGTAAAGTACAATAAATTGACTTGTTTAAGTAGAGCTGTGCAAAGTAAATATATATATATATATGTATATTTAGAAATATCTGTAAAAACTACTGTTACATCAAAACACATTTCCGCTACATGTAGCTATAAACCATAACAATATGAATATAAAGATAAATTCTCAAGAGCAATTTAAGCAATTGTTTTCCACCTAGGCAAACCCAGGATTGGTCCAACCAAAATGCTATACAACTCCAGACTAGAAATCAGATCTACTTCAAAGAAACTAACCATAAATCTACAAAAGAATTCTGTTTCATTAAATCAAAGAAAAAGAAAATTTGAAAACTGATAAGTCGTGGCTAACTTGTCGAATGACAAAACAACATTAAACACGAGTTTAAATACCCGTAGACCGAATCACTGCATGCCGCAAAATAGACCCTAAGAAAGATTTTAATCTCAAACATTATCGATGTAACCGAAAAGAAATTTATTTCCTTATGGTCATTTAATTGACCGCTTTTAAAATAACGACCACTAAGTAAGCTTCATATATATTGAATATTCCAAATTTAAACTATCCAAATGATTTTGAAATACCAAAGTTATATTTGACTCCTGAAATTCAAAATTCCATACAAACAAAATACATTGTGGGTCCAAGTTAATGTTCCATCAAGCCTTTTTTCTTTACATATTAAATTAATTCGAAATGTGTGGTAAATAAAAACAAACTCTAAGGCCATTTTTTAAAATGTGGCTAATAAAACTATACCAATTCTTTTTTTTTATTTTAAAGCGTACAACTCTTAAACTCCACTTGCAAAAACATGTAGATTTGTACTACACTTTCCAACGATGACATAAAATCCTGGATTTTTTTTAACATCAAAGACAGGTGCTTTTTTCAATAAAAATGAAATTTATGAATTTATTTACCTTGCTGCCAGTCTTTTGCAAAATTATTTGGTGAAAAGAAATATTTTAATTATACGCACAATGAGTCTGAAGTTGATTTTTTTTTAAAAATGCACGAGTTTGTGATTGATAATATCTTCGTAATTTTCAGGAGGAGAATTGTCATGGGTAACAGTTGCACCCCGTTACTAAAAAAATTATTATTGCGTTCTTATAAACAAGGCCACTTATTAAGAACAAATTGATAAAAGAGAAGAAGTTGATATTCGCTGTGGCTTTGAACTCGAATTGTAGGTATATTGACGACGTAACTATTATCAATTATTATACCCGCACTTTCGAAAGAAAGTTCGGGTATATTGTTGTTACTCATGTCCGTCCGTCCGTCCGTCCGTCCGTCCGTCTGTCACACTTTTCTTCCCTGAACTCCTCCTACATTTTTCACAGTAGCTTAATCATCCTTTGGGAGATGGTTGGGGGTGTCATGTAGATGTGCAGTAAGGTTTCGGAATTTTGATTTTGCCCCGGGGGATCAAATGGGGGTCGAAAAATGACGTTTTTTATACAAAAAGCCCCTAATTCCCTGAACTCCTCCTACATTTTTCACAGTAGCTTAATCATCCTTTGGGAGATGGTTAATCTTGTGGCCTATTTTGTTTTGATGTGCCATCTTTTTGCTAATTTTTTCATATGATGTTTTGATTGTCTTGTCTTACACATACTTTTTCTAGTCAGTTTTGGGGGGTCAGACATTATCATATTTTACGTAACTGCTAATCAAAGCTTGTGAATCTGATCCCCTTCTTGTTTGTTAAATTGTTCACATTTATACCGTCATTTTAATAAATGACATTATTCATCTCTATGAAAGTGTTTTATTTGACTTGTACAAAATTAGCAAACACAAGCTGCGGTGAGCCTGCCTATAAGCATAAGAATACATAAAACAACAATTTTTAGAATAATAATTGTATTTATGTATTGAATGCGATAACTTAGTTGGAGGTCTCCGATAGGATTAATTTTGGTAGATTGTGAAAATTCTTAGATCCACGCCTTGGTTGATGGATTACATATAATAGGTGTTAGGTCACGTGGTCAGCTCAGCGAGTCATTCAGTTGTATTGTGATAACCCGCATGCTGACCACGCCAACATCAGGTACATCTATTTTGAAGACCCTCCTCCACCCCTGCATTCCTACCCCTTAAAATGGGTATTAATGTGTCATATAAAATTATATATTTGATTGGTTCTGATTTAATTTGTTTATATATATTTTTTTATGTACATGTATTTTGTTTCACTACTATCCTTGGCCTATTTTGTTTTGATGTGCCATCTTTGTGCTAACTTTTTCATATGATGTTTTGATTGTCTGGTCTTGGCCTATTTTGTTTTGATGTGCCATCTTTTTGCTAATTTTTTCATATGATGTTTTGATTGTCTTGTCTTCAGATACTTTTTCTAGTCAGTTTTGGGGGATCAGACATTATCATATTTTACGTAACTGCTAATCAAAGCTTGTGAATCTGATCCCCTTCTTGTTTTTTTAAATTGTTCACATTTATACCGTAATTTTAATAAATGACATTATTCATCTCTATGAAAGTGTTTTATTTGACTGTACAAAATTAGCAAAAACAAGCTGCGGTGAGCTTACCTATAAGCATAGGAATACATAAAACTGTTTTTGTGCTTTTGCAATTCTTCGCTTTTCTCAGACCTTGGCTATTTTTGTCAAATGCATCTTATTGTAAACTTGTTTTGAGAATTCAAAGCATTGGATTCAAGTTTCAATATCTGTTTCAATTTCAGACAAACGTGGATAACTACAATATTTTGATTTTTAAAAATGATTGTTGAGATATTCCTACACGCTGTAGTTTTCACTCATTTTTCAAAACATTCGGTGACCATTAAATACTAAGCTTTTTTACTGTCAAATCTTTACTTAGAACAGTGTATACTACCCAAAAATGATGCCTATCAATTTTGTTATGTTTCTTAAAGTCAATCAAACATCATTAGTGATAATGTGTTGAATTTTTGCAAACAATACATTGGTTGTTCTAAGTCCTTGCCAAGGACGGTACCAATTTTTGAAGCCAATTAAATAATTTATGTTCATTGAAATCCACCTGCTCACGTTACTATTAAACAGACATTGGTTGCTGTTAATTTTACATATTTCAGTGAACATGTCTTTAGGATTCTTGTGTATTATTCAATTGAATGTGTTCCATATTCCAGTACGATTGTTGTGCTGTTAACCAAGTTACTAGCACCACCAATGACTTTGACACGACCCCTTGGTGTACTACGTTAGGTTCCTGTCAACAGACAAATTCTCAAATTCCGAAATCTTGTTGTAAAGCATATACAGTCGATGATTATGAAAAGGCGCCAGACAGTTGTCATGCTGAAGTGAAACCTGGAACCTATAGAGATGTAAATGTTATAAACATAAAAAACATGATGAAAATCATATTTAAATGCTAGGAATTAGATAAAAATTCACACCTGTGCGCCTAAAATACTGATCCAAACAATGTGGTAAAGAGTCACAGTATGTTATTATAATCATCTCATGAATTATAGATATCTTAATATTAAAAAATCAATTGGAGTAAAAATTATCTGAATTTTTTTTTTATTTCAAAAGTGCCATACCATCAATTTTTATTGTATTGTTTAACATTTCAGAGCTGTTTTTCTCGTGTTAAGATGTTGGATGACTTTGCCATAACAGATAACCAGATAGATATAATAGCTACCATTTCCTTAACCTTGGGGATTTTGAAAGTATTTATATGTTTTGAACACATTTTGAGCTTGAAAAGTATCATCAAAAAGAGTATTACATTACGTTATTTAAAATTGAAAATATCTTTGAACCAATTGAACTGACTTTATGTATTATATAAAAAAAATATATAATGTACATCATAGAAAACTCTAATGCTCTATTGCACCTTACTGCTTCTTACATCGTATTCACTCTAACGTCTTATTTACTTCAACGGTTTATTTCCTCTAACGTCTTATTCCTTTTTTGCGTTTTATTCTCTCAAACGCCTAAAGCTTCACTCTTACAACTTATTACTTTAACGTCTTATTCAATCAAACGTTTTATTCACTTTTAAATGCTCTTCCCTCTTACATCTTATTTCCTCTTAAGTCCTATTTAAATGTAAAATCTTTTTGATCGTCCAGTACCCTCTAATATCTCATTCTGACTTCCCTCAACTACTTCTAACGTTTCATTTCCTTTTACATCTTTTTAGGTCACCTAAGTCACTCAGGTGACCTATTGCTATCCATATTTGTCCGTCGGCGTTCGTCGTGCGTAAACATTTGAACATTTTCAACTTCTCTGAAACCGCTTAACCAATTTCAACCAATTTTGGCATGGCAAATAGCAAATCTAGGTGAAGGGGAACAACAATTGTGAGTTTAGGGTCCCTGCCCCCCTAGGGTCTGAGGGGTGGGGCTACAACCACTAAAATTAATGCAACTTTTGAATATATTCTTCTTTACTCCTGGACATCAAGCAGTGAAACTGTTGGCATGATTGTAATAAGCTCTCGACTAAAATTGTGAAATACATGGCCCCAGTGTCAGAGGTTTCTGGTGTTAGGGTGGAGCTCTTTTAATTCTATAGTGAAAATGCATTAATTCTTTGAAAATCTTTTTCTCTGCTTTTGGGTATTTAATAAACTCACTAAATACATAGTTATGATGAGCAAGAGTGCCTTTTATAGATTTAAGAAATTGGTGGCCCCTGGGTCAAGGGTTCTGGTGAAGGGGGGGGGGCTTTATTGATTATATATTCAAAACACATTTATTCTTCGAAAATCTTCCCCTCTTATCCTTGGTATAAAATAAACTTAGTATATAGTAATGATAAACAACATTGCCTCCAGCTCTTCCGAAATTGAGAAATTCATGGCTCTTGGGTCGGGGTTCTGGTGTAAGGAGGTTAGGGGGTCTATTGATTATGTAGAGAAATGCATGAATTCTTTAAAAATCTTTTCCTTTGCTTCTGGGTATTATGTGAATGATCTAAGTACATATTTATGATGAAGAAAGGTGCCTTTTCCAAATTGATTAATTTCAGGGCTCTCGGGTCAGGTGTACTTGGGGAGAGTGTTGCATATTCTGAAAATAAATTATTTTTTTTTATATGCTCTTTGGTATTAACCATTTATGATGAGTGAAGATGTCGTTTTGAAATTTTGAAATATGTCGCCCTAGGGTCAGTAATTCTTGTGGGATGGGGTGCACAACTGGTTATAGAGTGGAAATGCCATTTTCTCTTTGTTCTCTGATCTACCTCTGGCTATTAGTAACCAGTAAGCATGCTAAGTGTATAATTATGATAATCAATGGCGTCTCGTTTAAAATTCTGAATTTCATAGCCTCTGGTTTAAAACACGAACCAAAGTCTATTGTTGGAAAGTTGTTGCATGATACTCAGGTGACCTATAAGGCCCATGGGCCTCTTATTCCTTTAACTTGATCTTCCCTATAACGTATTATTTACTCTTACATCTTATCTTCATCTAACGTCGTATTCCCTCTAACGTCTATTACCCTCTAAAGTCTTATTCTCTAACTTTTCAGGTTGCTGCAATCATCCTTGCTGTTGGGATAGTTCTGGGGCTCTGCATTAGTGAGAAAACTCAAAGTTGTAAAACAAACCACAGTGATTAATGTTTATATGCAATTCCAACAGAGAATCAACAAACCACATATCTTATCTTATGACGAGTGCGACACTAAGGAAGGAATTATAGCTTTAAATCAACAAATCACAATACCCTTTTTAAGGATGCGATTCATAGAAAGGAAATATAGCTTTAAATCAACAAACCTCACTATACATTTGTAAGGATATGATTCTTAGAAAGGAAATATAGCTTTAAATTAACAAACCTCACTAACCTTTTGTAAGGATGCGATACTAAGGAAGGAATTATAGCTTTAAATCAACAAATCACAATACCTTTTTTAAGGATGCGATTCTTGGGAAGGAATTACAGCTAAAATCAACAAACCTAGCTAAACCTCCTTTTGTAAGGATGCTATTCTTAGGAAGGAAATATTGCTTAAAATCAACAAATCTCATTACCTTTTGTAAGGATGTTATCCTTACGAAGAAATTATAACCTTAAAACATGATTTTTTAGAGAATCAAAATTATGCAATGTTTTTTATATCTAAAATGTATTATCTAATTTTTTAACATTAAAAAAACCATATTTTTATTTTGAAAAAAAAAATATCAAGGTCCTGTATAACAGCATTTTAAAAATTCTTATCATTTTTTTCACCACTTATCCACATTATAACTCCTCTTTGACTGGTAGACAAAGCTCCCCAAAACACCTGACCAATTTTGCACTGGACATCGATGAACTAGACTTTAAGTTATTAAACGCTTTATATTCACATTTTCCGACAACAAAAAAATTGCAGATTCACACGAAAATTTGATAATGGAATTGATTTAAATATGGAGAATCTCTACTTTCAGCCATGCAAAAATTATCATTGTGCACCCCCCCCCCCCCCCCTTGTTTCAAACCTAATTTACATCATTAATTGAATTCTGTTGTTTAATTTCAGACTGGTAATGAATTATGAATATGAAATACATATACCTATAAGATCGAGGTCCATGGTGACGGGTCACATGTTCACTTGAGAATATTATGCTCAATTTGATGAATACATGGAGGCCCTATTATGTAAATTATTAAATTATATTATATAACTTTGTGAAATCCGGTAATCTGATTGGTCAATACGAAGTACTTATTTTTTAATAACGACCGCTGAAAGCGAATAATGACTCGCACGAGCTGCCTCGTTTTCACTTTCGCTTTAGACAAACATGGAAGTTCGCAAGTTGTAGGTGAGGAAAATTTAAAACATATAGTGAAGAACTCTGAGACTGATAATACAAATCAATTACTAGGATATCTGTAAATATTTTTCGGGAATAATTAGCACATACCATTTCATGGTTGAGTTCGACCTTTCCACTCGGCGAGCAGAGTTTTGACGCTGTTTACGCGATTACGGAGACTAAAGAAAATATAGACAATCATGCCATGTAAGATTGTATCTATTCTTAGAAGACATAGGTATTTATATTTTGTCAATGCATTTCATCTGCAAGTATAAACGAGAGCGATTCTCAATCTGGGGGAGGGGGTACTCTGTGTTATTCGGAGATAGTTATCTTGCGTCATTGTTATGATATGGGAAATTTAGTGCCGAAACAATTTCCTCTGATTAATATTCAATGAATGAATTCTGAAACATTTACATTCAACTTATTTATGGTTAATACTATCTCTGTAAATAATAGGATGATATACATTGCACTAATAAATTTGGGAAATTATTATTTATATAATATAATAAATATGGACTCAAAGCACGGTCAATATGCATTTATAATGACCCAGGATGACAGATATTGACCTCAGATACATGAAGTATATCGACCTCGGGCTAGCGCCCTCGGCCGATATACTACATGTATCTTCGGTCAATATAAGTCATCCTGGGTCATTATAAATGCATATTGACCTACATTGAGTCCATATTTGTATAATATTGACTTTTTCTTTGGTAAAGCCTAATTTTAGAGGAGTGTGCATTTAGAGGCAAACACCTTAGTGCGGGTATTACTGTCTCATGACAGCATCTAGTCAATAGTTATTTGCATTCATAAGTCATATCTTGCGACTCAATGTTCTTTGAAATTAAAATTAAAGATACCATAGGATATGAAACATCTGTCTAACACTTGGATATCTTTCTAGAAAAAGACGAAAATGTTAATCTAACAACCAAATATCATGATGAACGTGTGATTATAACTTTTCTACCACCAGCTTCTCTCACTTAAAAAGCAATATAACTCTTATCAATTAACTGCCTATGGGTTTATATCGCCCCGTTGACTCCATACTTAAAAAATAATTCTAATAAATCATTATTAGATTGTCAGATAAATTGTAACTTGGTGATAAGAATTTGTTATTTTCTATTTAAAACATTTCAAGTGTTATGGAATAAATTTAATCTTGTGAGCATGTATATACAATCTTCTCGATTAAAGATGTCATTGTTTGGGGATCGATCTCATAACTTAATACAAGTCTGCAAGATCACTGCAGTCTGAGTCAACATCGCGGTAAGTTATTTCAAAAATCGGGAAAAAGACTTATGGGTAAGACCAGCTCGGTTGGACAGCAGCTTTCTTTTCTGAAACGACTTTCTTTATAACATAAAACAGGTTCAGTCCTTGGACAAATTTTAAATGATATTAAGACAAATTCTCCAGAGATGATCTTACACCCCCAGTTTTTGAAGAGTGTATGTATTTGTGTGTACAGGTGACTCTCGATGGCTCGAACTCTGATCTCTCGAAGTGAACCTCAGGTCCCGTTTTTTAACTCTATATAACTAAGCAAATTTACTCCTGATCTCTCGAACTTCTATCTCTCGAAGTTCTCTATCTCTCGAAACAAAATCTGGGTCCCGTTACACATATTTCATTGAATTTTTCTCTCTATCTCTCGAAGTTTTTATTGCGCATGTATACACGCCGATCAAGCGTAAAATTGAGCCTGGACTTACCTGGAAAAACAGTAAACGCCTGGGGCTGGCATGGAGGTGTTAATCGGGTGTTTACATAGATAACACTATACCTGTGGGTCGTCCGTGTGTTGATATACATGTATTTGATTATGATAAATTTTATGTCATTATTATGGAAATGCTTCATGCAGGGAATTGTATTCAAATGAAGTTCTTTTTCTTTCTTTATGGTCATTTAATTAACCGCTATTGAAATAACGACCACTATGTTAGCTTTAGATAAACTGAATATTCCAACTACCCAAATGATTTTGAATTACCATACCTTTACTGGACTCCAAATATTGATAAAATCCTTACAAACAAAATATATTGTCGGTCCAAGTTAATGTTCCACCAAACTTCTTTTTATTTACATCCCATTTAACTAATTAATGCAGTAAAAGAGAAGATTCACGATTGCTGTATATTCGAAAGGTGGTGTAAATAAGATCGATACTTAAGACTTCAATTATTATAATTATGTTATGATAAGGCTGTCCGAAGACTTATAATGTCTTGAAAATATTAATTTTATTTTGGGCTAGATTTCAATTTCAATATGTGATCCTTGTTTGAAATTGCAGTCAACTTGAGATAACAGTTTAATCAGGTATTATATTACAGCATTTCTGTGATGACAGATGACTGTGTTGATCACGTGACGGACATTTTTGATATTCTTAAATGTTGCACAAAAATCGCTTCGGCACAAGTGCAAAACAATATTATTTGCAAAGTTTGTCACATAGATCGATTCATCGTGATCCATGGTACATAAAAAGTGCTGGGGCAAGTTTAATGTTTACTTCTTAAGAAAATATTTGTTGGATTAATTAAAATTACCAACGTAAGAAAGGGTATTTTCCAATCTTTGTCGCGATTTATACAAAAACGGATAAACTACATACGATCCCCTAGCAAAATTCAGTTAGAAGACATACTTCTCCCTTAGATTCACGCAGAATATCTTCAATTTATCCTTGTCTTTCACTTTTGCCAGTCTAATATAAACACGATTCATAAATTCTAACTCTGTCTACGGAAGAGTAAGGGGAGCGTTTCAAACATATTTTTTTGCTATTGCTTGAATATGTGCATATCGGACAGGCAAACGGAATAGAGATATTTAAATATCAAATGTTAAACATTATAACAGCGCACACGAGCTTAAAAAACAACCCATTCTCTTGAATTAAACACAATTCCCTATAATAAATCTACATGCCGTGTAATAATTATGACACTTTCCCCGTCATGTCAGCTCAAGTCTGCAGTGACATGACGTCATATTCTATTATGACGTCATATCTAGGTAGTTCAGAGAAGTTACAACAGTTTGAACAGTTTGATATTTTACGGGCAGCCTTATCCTAGCTGCTAAGGAACTTTTAGAAAATGTGGCTAGTAAGATTGTACCACAATTATTAATTTTAAAGAGTTCAGCTCTTCAACTCCACTTTCAAAAATATGCACTACAGTTTCCGACGATGAAATAAAATCCTGCTTTTGAACATTATAGACAGGAGCTTTAAAAAAAACTTGTAAATTTATTTACTTGTCGCCAGTCTTTTCCAAAAATTTTTGGCAAAAAGATATATTTTGCTCAATGCGTCTTAAGGGGATGAAGGACCTATAGCTGAAAAAATATCTGTCATTTAATTTTTTTCATATTTTGTATATGTCTTATTTAGTATGTCCTACATACTATAAAGCAGGCATATCAATAGGTTTCTAGACTTATTTCTGAGATATTGAGTGACAAATACCATAACCCACAGTGTCTGAGCGTAGTTTTTATTCTGCGTGTTTCTGGGTCCATTACTCGGTCGATAATTGAAATTTTTCACCATAGATAAAAAATATACCAGCGGAAATGTGTCTTTTAAAATATTTTAGAGTATGAATAGGGTTAAAAATTCGAAAAAGCAAGATTCTTTTGTAACACCACATCTGGAGACGGAAATTTACGACTTTTTTAGGACAACTTAAACCATAAAAAATTAATTTGCAAAAAATTCTATCATTCAATATTTGAAAATGTACGTCGAAGTTCAAGGTTGTCATTGTATTAATTAACTGTAAAAATATCGATTGGTGAAGCTGAGCTCAATATTGCACGGGGCAAAGTTAAACGAGTCATGATCATGAGAAAAACGTGTCATGTTTACACTTCTCGAGTACGGGAAAACCCAACTATGACGTCACACATTCCTGAAATAAGCGAAATAGGACAAACACACAGAACTTTTCCGTCAACAACCATGTAAAAATATTTTTTGCGTTCTGAATTTTTTTAAATATCCTACCATGTACATATTGTGGCCCGTTTTTATGATTTTATACTACCCGTTTTTACCGTGTATGATCTTACTGAACTAAGAGATCCACTATGACGTCAAAGACGCACTGGACGCGCAGAGTAGGGAAACGGCAGAGTGGATTAATCTTTTCCGTAATTTGATAATATTTGCAAGAAATTTTGAATGTTTTCAGATATTTTTATACTAGATGGTGAACGCAAACAAACAGTCAAAAAAAATATACAAGTACTGTGGTTTCAATCTCGTTTTGTACATATTTTATCAGAGATTATGACGTAAATCAACTGAATCACGTGACCATACATCCTTCATCCCCTTAACTTGTTATTCTAAAAATGCCCGAAATTGTGATTGATAATTATTACGTAGCATTCAGGAGATCTATTTATTATTGCGCTCCTTTGAAGAAGAATTTACATGTAAGGCCTTTGGCCTTCAACTCGAATTTTGAGTAAATTGACTACATCACTATTATGAATCAGCTTTAGTTTTTTGCATTCATAAGTCTTGTTTGTCAACTCAAAATACTTTCATATAATATGAAACATCGGTCTAACATTTGGATATTTTACTAGTCGCTAGAAAAAGACGAAAATGTGAACCTAACAACCAAATATAATGATTAAGTTGTGATTTTAACTTTTCTACCACCAACTTCTCTAACTTATAAAGCAATGTGCCCTTTCACTGGCATATTGGTTTATTTTGCCCACTCAATTGATTCTATTCGTAAGAAAATAATTCTGATAAATCATTATTAGATAAATTTGGTGATAAGAATTTGATATTTTCTTTTTCAAACATTGCTCTTATAAAATAAATTTTATCTTGTTAGCATTATGTACTATTTTCTCGATTAAAAGTCATTGCTCGAGGATTGATTTCATAATTGAATACAAGTCTGCAAGATCACTGCAATCGGAATCAAAATATTCGTAGGTTATTTTAAAATTTAGGTTAAAGACATATGTGTTACGCCAGCTCAGTTGGGCAGAAGCTTTTTTTAAACGACATTCCTTAAAACATAAAACACATTCAGTCCCTGGCCATTTCTTAAAGATATTTGAGGATAATTTGTTTTAATTTTTTTTTTTTTTTTTAGAATTGTCGCTTACATTTTTGCAACAAAAATCTCCAGAGATTCTATTACACTCCCAGTTTTTGAAGAGTTTATATAGTTGTATGAATTTTATTTTAAATTTATTGTAGAAATGTTAATGTTATAATTCCTAACATATAATATATATTATATATTCTAATTTGATTTATTTCTTTATAGTTTTTTTTTCTACAGCGCTTTACAGCTGATTTAAATTACATTGAACGCTTTATAAGTTTATGCATTATTTATTATATTCTCATATTTGTACAAAATGACCGAATTTCAGTTGATATCTATTACGAGTATTATCAAAAAAGATCAAAGGAAGCCCATTTTTAGGTTGATAATTATGCCGATTATATGTATTTTTAGAAGACATTAATAATTAACTTGTTTCTTATGGTGGCATATTTATGCCATCCACATAATGTTTTGTCAACATAACATATCATGTCAAGTCAAGATAATTATCTCGTCAAGTCATGATAACTTTCTGGTTTGTCAACAAACACCGACTTTATATCTTGTCAAGTCAAGATAAGCTATCACGTTTTGTTGCAATAGCGATCTTGACATGATGAGATAAATTTTAGTCGCGATACGAGATTAATTATCTCGTGTTGTCGAGAAAGCTATCGCAAAAATACGATAGCTTATCTTGACTGTACAAGATAAAGTAAGTGTTTGACGACATACCAGAAAGTTATCATGACTTGATACGATAGTTATCTTGACCTGACGTGGTATCTTATGTTAACAAAATATTATCTGGATGGTATGGTGGCATATTTATGCCATCCACATAATTTTTTGTCAACATAGCATATCATGTCAAATCAAGATAACTATCTCGTCAAGTCATGATAACTTTGTTGTTTGTCGACAAACACCGACTTTATATCTTGTCAAGTCAAGATACCCTATCACGTTTTGTTGCAATAGCTATCTTGACATGACGAGATAAATTTTGATTGCGATACAAAATAAATTATCTCGAATTGTCGAGATAGCTATCGCAAAAATGCGATAGCTTATCTTGACTGTACAAGATAAAAGACGTGTTTGGAGATAAACCAGAAAATTACCATGACTTGATACGATAGTTATCTTGACTTGACGTGATATCTTATGTTAACAAAAAATTATGTGGATGGCAGAAATATGCCACCATAGGATGGCATAAATATACGACTCAAGTCATGAGAGAGGTATCTCATCATAGTTATGCCATCCACATAATTTTTGTGAAAAATATTATGTCAAATTAAGGTAACTATCTCGTCAAGTCATGATAATTTTCTGGTTTGTCGACAAACATCGACTTATATCTTCACAAGTCAAGATAAGATATCACATTTGTTACGATAGCTGTCTTGACATGACGAGATAAGTTATACTGTATCATGAATAAAATAGCTATCGTAAAAATACGATTGCTTATCTTTACTGGACAAGATATACAGCCGACAAATGAGAAAGTTATCATGACTTGACGAGATAGTTATCTTGATTTGACATGATATGCTATGTTAAAAAAAATTATCTGGATGGCATAAATCTGCCAACATACTAAACACTTCCTCCTCAAACTTGGGCATTATATGATGGAATCGCTAAGACACAATTGACATAATTTTACTGAATACTTTGGATTATAATGTCGGCGGTAAACGTCAGAAATAAAGAGTATGGTGATTTGATTATATGTAGAATGCTTTTAATCTTGAATACTGTTAATTATCTCCATATGGTTAGGGTAAGGGTAAGGGTTAGGGTAGCATAGTCCGCTATATTTCTCGTTCTTCAACGCTCTCCCTACAACTCGTATAAGGAGCAGGGGCCCGTTTCACAAAGCCTACTTAGGACTAAGTTCTATCTTAGGAAAGAACTTTTTCCTAAGTTCATTACTTATCCGTTTCACTAACCTCGTCTTATCTTAGGATATTCCTAAGTTATGTCGTAACTTTAGGACAGGTAAATTGATGACTTAGGAAGAAACTAAATATTGCGACTGCATATTCAATACTTTTTATGGAGATAGAGGATGTCTTTGGTAAGAGAAATTCCAATGGACTACTAGTATATGAATGATTGTGTTTTCTACAGGTTAAAACTGCTTTACTTTGCATGGAATTATTAGGATTTCAATAATTAGCAAACATGTGTCAAAATTAGTCCAAGGTATATAAAAATGTGCGTTCACAAAACTGGAGCTGGCGAAATATATGGTACACATGCTGAAATAATTCCCCATCTTTTGAAGAGCACGCCTTTGTAAACATAAAAAGCACATGATTTGATCCATTATGATTTATACACGCATGTATACATTATGCTTTTATCTACATGCACATGTATATATATTATTGCTAGTATTTTATTCGACATTAGATTAGAATTTGAAAAATGATATTTTAAATACATGTAAATGGAAACGCTTGTTCGCTTTCTATAAGTATATGATTCTTGATGAACCCCCTACCAAGCTTAGGATATATACTGTTGATCGATGTTTCTCAAAAGAATGGTTGCATCTAATCTCCTCTAGGGTATTATTATTGAGGTGACGCAAGCAGAACGCAGTTTTGTTGTCTATGGCATTCTATACGATCGGTAAAATTATTATTACCTCCCTCCCGTGCTCCTCCAGTTCCTACGGCCATGAGATTATAACCAGTTTTCCTCTCTGTTTAATAAAATATGCAGCTATGCATGAGATTTAAATAGATTTCCTGTTTTAACTTCTTTTAGTATTTCCATATCTGTAGTTGCGAATTTGAGATTTTTTCTGGCATGGCATTCTTATCTTATATATATATCATGTATATGAGAAAGCTTAACACGGCACGAACAACTAACATGGGGTAGTCATTTTAAAATGCCCTACGAAGCAATCATTTTTGAATTTCATTTACAAGTAGATACCCTAAAAAGAGCAAAATAAAGTAAATGTAAAACACGTAGAACAAATGTTTAAAAAATACAAAAATCGTGTGCCCGGAAGGGAAGAAGGCATGAAAGGGTGTGTCTCACACTGTGAATGCTTAGTTCTAGCAGCATGCTTCACAAAGTTAAAACATACTTCTGTCCAAGTCCTTTGAAAGTGGGGGTTATCCCCAATCCCCTCGCCCCTCCCTTTTTGAAGCTAAAAATATAACCAATACTGACTTGCTGAGCATACTGAGAGTAGTAGATAGAGCGGAAATTTTTTTTCAACTACAACAGAACTTGAGATAATATATGCTAAGATAATCCCGGCTAATCCTCACCAATGGTGCCAGGGGCCCATTGGATCGGATAAATTATATCATAGATATGTATATTTAATATATGTATATGTGAAAAATTATATATTTATATAAATACAAAGACATCGACATATATAGATTAATCATATAGAATATGAATCGTAAAGATACTTATAAAATATGTAAGTATTTGTTTTTGCAAGAATATATGAAAATATATAAATAAATAAATAAATAGTAATAATTAAGCCTCGCTGCCATAGAGCGGAGAAGTTACATGTATTTCATTGATCCATGTAATTAGAGGAGGAAATTAATTACCTGTCATTAGTAAGGCACGACTTAAGAAATGACTTAGGAAAAATTTAAGATAAGATTGTTTCGTGAAACAGCTGTGACAAATCTTAAGAACTTCCTAAGTTATAACTTAGGCATATCTTAAGTTATGTCTTACGATATATCTTAGGAAATGTTTGTGAAACAGGCCCCAGATCGCTAGTCAGTTCAATGTATTTTACTAGATAGAGATCCGACGAGTGCAGACGTACATCTAACAAAGCGTGCGACTCAATATCGATGAAATTATCAAATTTTACGTATTTTTTCCAAAACAGGACAAAAATATCATGGAAAATACAGGTTAATACATTATTTACAAGCAGAAAATGCACATGAAAACAAGAAATAAACGCAAAAAATCTAAGACCATGATAGGAGTGCTACATGTCGGCCACGAGTTTCGAGTGTGTAATCGGGTGTAACGAAAGCGAACGGTTTATATACCCGTCTGACAGTGCCTATATTTATGAGAAGTGTTCAGCTTTAAGATCTGCAGCATACTATGTCAATCTAATTAGAATTAAATCTTCCATTTGTTCCCCAAATGTTTATTCGCACGAGGAAGACTTTGTCACAGGGTGGCTGGCGGCTTCCCAAAATCACAATACAGTTTTGTTAAAATAGTTTTATTTACAATACGTGTACAAACACACACGTTTCTACGTGGTTCATTGTCTCACTGCTGGATGATATACATAGCACAAATGGATAGCTGGCCTGAATGGGACCTAGAATATAAATCAAAGTTAGATAGACATAATATATACATTGCTCATACTTGTACATTTTGCTGTACCTTTACTTAGGTGCATTTTACTGCATTATACTTTACTTACTTGCATTTTACAGCACTGTACTGTACTTCACTTCAATTTACACTACTTTACTTTATAGAACTTTTACGTTCACACATAAACTAAGTGTATTACTTGTAGACAACAACTTTTAGACGAATACTATACGCCATACCTTATACATACAACACTGCGTCTACATTATACATATACTCGTACACTTATACTTTTACTTATAACAGATATACTTTACATGAGCAAATACTGTTTTGAATCTAACTTACAAATGAAATTATGGATCAAAGTTCTGTGGCCATTTCAGAATAGGTGGACCTCTGGTCATGAAATTATAAAAATATATAACAAAACAGGGGAAAACTTGAGCTGTCTTTAAACTCGACCGATCTTTTCAGTTGCTACTCCCAATCTGATTTCACGGGATTTAAAACGCCAGGTAAAACCTGCTAAACAAGCTTAAAAGTATGGTAAACATATTGGGTAAATAATATTGGAAATATAGAATTCAGATAAAACATATGGAAATCAAAAAATGGACATCAATTGTGACAGTACCTTCCCCCTTTAAAGAAAAATTACATACATGTATTTTTTTTTTCCAAAACACAATTTATGTACAAGATTTTTTTTTTTTTACTTTTCAAACATAAGATAAAACAAGATAAAATTCTTAATTCATCAACTTTTTTTTACATGGAAATGCTGACGGCTATTTACTGTCTGCTTAAATAATCCTCTCCTACATTCTCTAATCACCCTGATGCGGAATCGGTACGGCTGGAGTGACAATGCCCATCTCATTAGTCTAGAGTTCGCCAACTTCTTCTTATTCAAATATACCAGCGGATGCATGGTGATCTGTCTCTAAAATAAACTCTTTGCCAAAGAGATATCTGTGAAAGTTTTGCACTGACCAAATGATACCCAAACATTCCTTTTCTATCGTCGAGTAGTGTTGTTCACTTTGTTTTAGTTTGCAGCTGGCATAGGCAACCGAGCGCTGGAATTCACTTTTCTCCTGTAAAGGTACTGCTCCTATACCCCTGTCGGATGCGTCAGTCTGTACAATGAAAACCTTGGAAAGATCTGGTAATTTCAAAATCGGAGATTGTATAATAGTTGCTTTTAGATTTTGAAATGCTAATTCCTGAGCTTCTGTCCACAGAAGTTTACTAGGAGAGAACTTTCTTGTGAGGTCTGTTAATGGAAGAGCAATATGGGCAAAATTGGGGATAAACTTTCTGTAAAAATTCACCAGTCCTAGAAAAGATTGTAGGTTTTTTCTCATCGTAGGATGGTTCGCCTGTTGTATAGCTGACACTTTATCTGGATGAGAATGTACTTTGTCATCGCCTATGATATGGCCCAAACACTCCAGTTTCTGATAAGCCAAAGAACATTTCATTGGTCTGGCGGTGAGATTCGCTGAACGGAGACGCTGTAAAACCTGAGAAAGCACAGAAATTTGTTGATCAAAAGTATGAGTAAATATCAAAATATCATTTATGAAATTGTCAACATTAGACACGTTGTTGAGCACCTCTCACATGAGACAACAAATAGTAGCCGGAGCTGTAACCAGCCCGAACGGCATTTTGGTGAACTGGAAAAGACCTTGGGGAGTCTGAAAAGCTGTCATTGCGCAGCATTGTTAAGGCTTGAATAAGGGGGCGGGGCCTAATTTATACTGGAAATGTTTACTGTGACGACACACACAAATATGACTTTTATGTATTTCTCATAATACCTGAAAATGAAATAGTTTGCAACTTTTAACTGTATTAGCATAATAAACAACAATGAAACTTATCAATGCATTTAAAAAACTTGCTAGTTAAGTCCCATGAAGCTGGTTATAGACAAAGCACTGATTGCGATGAACTTGTAAACATGACATCATTTTGGTAAAAATTTCAGGTGCTTTGAGAGGCAGATTGAGAATTTTTTGAACAATGAAAAATGCGTTTTATTATTAAATGGAATATTATTTATCAGGTTTTAAATAGTCGATTAATACCAATGTATATCCTTTGTTAGGTGCGATTATTCATTAACTATCAAGGGAATGTATTTTATTAATTATGTCGTGTTTTATGTCCAGATTGCGTATATTTTACAATGAGCAAGGGCATACACCTAATAGATCTTATCTATTTTTTTAATATAGATAAAGGATATTTTTCTTAACTTGAAAAGTACTGCTGCTTTCTTTATATCAAGGCCATGATTTTATAAGTACACAAAATATTTTGTAAAAAACAAACATATTTCGAAATTTGCACATTTCCCTGAAAATTTGACTATTAAAACGTGAATTTTATTCAAAGCAGCAGCACTTTTCAGAAACTACAAAGTATGCAGAAACAAATAATGGCTTGAATTTTTAATTTCAACTAGGGTATGCCCTTGCGATATTGAAATTTGTTCATGACCTACATTCAGTACCTGAACTGTGCAGTCATCACGTGACTGTCCATCGATGGGACCAAACTTCATACAGTACAGAGTGGGTTATACTATGCTATTTCCATAAGTATTTGAGTTCTATGATAATAAAACAGCTTAATTAAAATAAATTCAGTTTTAAAAAGGTCCCCTTTTTCATGTCTATTTTCTGTTGATTTCTCATAGTAGGCCTTAACAGTGCTGCGTGGACGGGCAGAATCAGACAATGGCACTTGCCAGTACCCCTTTGACAAATCTAACCGTGAGAAGTACTTATGACCTGATAATTTAGCAAACATTGCGTCTACATCAGGCATAGGCTCCGCACCAGCACAGTAATGTAATTCAGAGCTCAAAAATTGACGCAAAACTGATATGTGTTGTCCTTCTTTGAACAAGGACTATTTGGGATGAATATGAGCTTTCCAAGTATTCTATTACCCCGATTTCTAACTTTTTACGTACCTCATCTTTCACCGTTTTCATCATAGCAAAAAGGATTTGTCTGGGACTTGCTCTCATAGGTTTATCCGTTGTTGTCCTGATTTCATGTTCAAGCACATCTGTTAAAACATCACTATACCTGTGTAAAAGATCCATAAGAGTTTGTCTCTTCTCTCTGTTGAGATCTGGATTCACATCTACATCTTTGTTGGATTCTCGAGACTGTACGTGCACGAACTCGGCTTCTTCATCATACTCACCAACTGATTCATCAAACTGAATCTGTTTTGAATCTACAACTGACATGCATAACACATTAAACAACTGGCTCACAACGTTCTACATATTTTTTTTTACATGTTTGCGTGATAGGTCGTTACTTTTCCCTTCACATCTAACTGATAGTCTACTTTACCTATCTTTTTTCACGATTTGAAAAGGGACTTTCCATTGCATAAGGAGCTTTTTACTATTAGAAAGCAACAAAACCAAAACTTTCTCACCTGGTTTCATATTTCGTACTCTAGCCTTCCTGTCAAAGTACACTTTGTGTCTTTGTGACGCCCTCTTAAGATTCTCCTGTGCCAACTCCCATGTTGTCTCCAATCACTCGCAGAGATCTAAAATGTATTGGTAGGTAGACTTTACCAGTTGATCTGGAATTTCTTTCGTCCATAGTTCTTTCAGGATCATCATGTTTCCTCTCACCGTACGACCATATAACAATTCAAAGGGGGCAAAACCTAAACTTTCCTGGGGCACCTCACGATTTGCAAAAAAGCATAGTGGGTAGATATTTGTCCCAGTCTATTGGTCTATCTATACACATGCGTTTAAGTATTTGCCTAAGTGTACCGTTAAAACGTTCAACTAACCCGTTGCACATAGGGTGATACGGAGTAGTTATTAATTGTTTCAACGAAATGAGTCTACTCACCTTTTTCATGAACCCGGAAGTAAATTGACTTCCCATGTCTGTCAATATTTCCTCTGGATTACCTGTATAGGAGAACATCTCAAGTAAGGCCTCAGCAACTCGCTTTGTGTCTATTCCTGGAAGCGCCTTCGCTTGTTAAAATCTTGTGGCGTAATCAACTAAAGTCAAAATAAAACGATTACCTTTTTCATTTGGAGGGTGCAGTGGACCTACAATGTCTACAGCAACTCTTTTAAAAGGCAAGTCTATTAAAGGCATTCTACCTAAAGGAACTTTCGTCACTGTACCCTTAAACACGGTTCTTTGACATGTATCACAAGACCTACAAAATCGTTTAATCTCCGACAGCATTCCTGGCCAAAAGAACTCTGACAAAATTCTAGAATTGGTTCTACTAATCGCTACATGACCAGACATGATCGATTCATGGGCTAATTTCATTACAATATGACGAAACTTTGATGGGACTATAAGTTGAGAAGAGGTCTTACCACCATTTTTTTTCTGCTGAGACATATTCCCTGTACAGAAGACCATTCTTTTCAAACCACTTGACCTTACCGTGATGTACAACCTTCCTGTGCATATTTGCGTGCTGTTTTGAGTGACGGATCTGACTGCTGTTCTCGCAGTATTTCATCTGGGTTGATTTCATCTTTAACGATTTCTAGAACTTTAAGAGGTTTATACTTTTTCTGTTTCAACCGCTGTAATAGTGTTAGGTTTCCATTCTGGATCCGGATCATGAGGTTTCCTCGCATTCTCTACTTTACCTATAATCAGATCAAAGACAGGATTTTCCGTACAATAACATTCATACTCACCTGATACATATGGAGAATCAATGACAACCTTTGCCACTGGGACCACTATTCTCGTGTTGTCTGCCAAAACACACGTTTCTTGTCTACCTGTAAAGTTTTCCTCTTTTACCAAACTCTTGCGCACTACAATGTTTCGACATCCTGAATCTCTCAGTAAGGTAACTGGATGACCTTGTTAAATGACATGCCGATATTAAAACCGTTGTATGATCACTTACCTGACTGTAAGTAGACGGGTTTTGACTGTAAATAAGCGCTGCGCAGTTACTTGGATTTGCATTACTACCACTTGTTTGAACTTTCTCACGTTCGTCCCTGCACACTACTGCACTTGATTTGTGGGAGTTGAACTATGTTCAGACTCCCTAGGCTGTCACGCGGTTTCTAGCGCAGTAATTTTACAATGAATTATATAGCGGTCGTCGTGGTGTTTCTGTGTCGCCCAATTTACTACCCTGTGATATTCAATACAAACTCGTACCAGTCTATATAAACTCAAAGAAACTTCCGCAATAAAAATAGTCCAGCTCATTTTTCTGAATTAATCTAATTTTCATAAATGATTTGAAAGTAAATGAAATAGAATTTTATTAAACTTAATTTGAATGACATGTTTTTGCCATCTATCTTGAGAAATGACACATAAATTTTGATTTCCTATGAAAAAAAGTCCCAGTTTTTCGACATTTATCATTCGGCAATCCTCGGCTGACTCCACTACGCTTCATTACAAAAAGTCCTAGGTCATCCAAGGAGCAACAACTGGTCTAACTGGTTTGACAATTACGCGATTGTCTAAATATAGAGACGTAAACAAAGATGTTAGGAAAGGAACACTAAGGTATAACCAAATTTCTTTCAATTTGTTTCAGCAATAAAAAGACAGAACAACGTTTCTTTAAAAAAAAAAAACACCGCGGAAAATATTTATTTGCTCTGACAAGTAAAATGATCTGTTAGACTGGAAAATTTTTGTCAGACCAGATACATGCAACTTATTTTTTTTACATTGGTAAAGAGAAAAAATAATAGCATTAAAGTTTGTTGATATTCGATCACACAATTTCAAATGACATGAATTTTGCATCCTTAATTTTATGAATTTATCAGCATTCAGTTGGTCACGTGTACCAGGGATGGGGTCAATTACATAGGAAAGTAATTAATTAAATTACAATTGCTTTCCCAAAACCTTCAATTAAATTACCATTACCATTACATGGATTTTGAAATGTAATTAATTAAATTACAATTACTTTGCAAATGTAATTAATTAAATTACATTCATACACGTATAAAAGTTAATAGTCATGTATATTCCTTTACATTTATAACAGATTATTTTACAACATTTTTTACAATAATATTATTAAATGCTTCATACATTTTTCAAATACTGTGTCCCATAACCTAATACATCTTCGATTAATTTGAAGATTTTCCTGCTATGCTGAGGATTCTTTCCACGTGGGTATTTGTGAGAAAAATGTATACAAGTAGATTCTTACTGGTAGAAGTTTACAGATGGTTTTACCTTTATTCATGTGTTTAAATTTTGGAATCATTTTTAAGCTTTCCCAGATAGATTTATTATATTTTTAATAAATTAATTAAAAGATAGATTTATGCTAAATGTTAAGCTTTCCCATAAACAAGTGATAGATTTATGCTAAATGTACTTTTGATGCTTTAATTTGCCTTTATATTTCCTTAGTTCAGCATCATAGGTTAACCTCAAAAAGTGGGTATTTGACTTATTCTCTGCCATACTACAATTAAAAGTCAAAGAGTATGACTATAAAAACACCGACAAAGTCAAAGGTGTGAGAAATGTTTATTTAGGAATAAGTATATGACCTCACGACACTAATTAGCACCTGTTAATAACTTCCAACACAAGCTGAAGATATTGCCAACAAAAGGATTAGAAACCATTGGACTTCTTATTTTTATATGGATTAATTAATTAAAAATCAAAATATGAATTTTTAATATTTGTAAACTTTATCAGGATTAAATTGAATTAATGTTTTTAATGAAAATGGGCATTGTATTTAAACAACAACTGACATAAAAAGGGAAGTTCTTTTCAAGAAATTTTACTTTTAAAAATTTTGGTCCAAAATACAAGTTATTGACCTTTCATAGATAATGTTTATGAAATTAAGGGAGAGGAGACTATATTTCCTTTATCTAAAACCGGTGTAATTGAATGTAATTGAAAAGTAATTGTGAATTACATGCTTTTTTGGAAAGTAATTAATTAAATTACCATTACTTGTAATTGAAAATTTGGTCAATTACACATTACTTTCAATTACATCGAAATTTGTAATTAATTACAGTCAATTACCATTACATATTACCATTACCCCATCCCTGACGTGTACAACACCAAATCTGAACTTGAAAAATGTGTGTGTACTTGTATTGCAATATTACCTTATTAAATGTATCATTTGATTTTATTATATAATTAAAACAGTTAAGATTAATGAATACATGCGTATGCACAGACACAGTGGTATGATAATCCCAATGATCGATATGTGAGAAAGATTGTTCCTCATGATTACAACTATTTTTTTTTCTTGTAGTAGCTCGTTAAACTATGTCTGATTTTTAATTACATTTGAATCAAATCAAAATCACAAATTTTAAGTCTCACTCGCGTGGCGCAGTTGTTAAAATAGTTTGCTCTAGAGATTCGACGTAATGTCCTTACGTCGCAGGTTCGAATCCTGTGGGATGCATTTGGGGATAAACTCTTTTGATGAGACAATGTAAACCGAAATCCCATGTCGCAGTATGTGCTTGCACAAAACGATCCCTCACTACTCAATAGTTTTGAGAGCCGTGTATAGGTAAAAAAAAAATTGTAGACTTACATGTAGCTAAGTGTTTCAATATGATTGAAAAATTATCGAACGTAAAACAAACAAAATGTAAAGTATTCAGACATACTTACTTCTATATAGATATTACTTGAAATGAAATTTAAAATTATGGAATAACAAAACTTTATGATTAAGTTATAAAGATAGATACATTTGATAAAATAGATAAGCATGGAGTTCTATAAAAATTAATTATTGTGTCCGAAAAGAAACATTCACACCCTAAAGAGAATAGCAAATACTTGTTTTAATCAGAGGAAGAAAAATGACAATCTAGTGTCTGGTGATGGTAACATCGAATATAAAGAGTGTTTGTTTGTTTGTTTCTAAGGACCAAATATCTTGTACACATTCTAAAGAGAGTAGGGGGAGTTTTGATTCAAATGTTTCAGAAATATAAGGGTAGTGTTTGAGTTTTAGTAATAAATGGTACTGAAAGAAGTTAAAAACCTATAACAACCATTTTTTTCTTTTGGTGATGGTTTTTTTTTTTTTTTTTTTTGGTTT
>PRKT01000685.1:224478-247061 GCA_003671525.1 Saccostrea glomerata
TGGGGGTTGTTTGTTTGGTTTGGTCAAATTGTTGAGGTAAGAATTAAAAAGAATTAATCCAGAACTAAACTTAACTGTTCGTGCGCAATAAATATACAGTTTTTTCAATGGATAGCACTGTAGCTCTCCGGTCTGTCAATTTTGTTTTTGAAGAGCTACAATTCTGCAGCTAATTTAAGAGCAGTCCCATGATCTTGGCTATTTAAATGCAATAGAAATCAATTTTAATGTTTCGTTTTGTATCTCTAACAAATCAGTTCTAGCTGACTTGAATCTGAATGCATGAAGATGTTCCTATACTTCCTGTGGGATCTATCAGATAACAATGTTCAACTCCCATGAGTACTGTCAGTACTTTGATTTACTTTTAAATCTGCACCTGGATGCAATGTGACCATATTTGTTACATACAAAACATTTTCTGTCATTGTTTGGAACAAACCTTGACTTCTATTGCTGATGCTGACGTGCATTTTTGGGTTTTTCTGGTACCTTACTTACCTCAGGTTTATTCACTGCCTTTGAACACAAATTGAAAGCACTAGTATTTCTGGCTTCCCTAAACTGATCAGCTAACATTCTCATCTGATCCACTGTCTTTGGAACATTCTGCCTCAGAAATATAGCAAATTGAAAATTACACACATGTAACATTTGATCTCTAAGCATAAGATCGAAAAGAGCCTCAAATGAACAAGTAATTTTGGACATTTCGACCCACCGAGTAAAGTAAGAAGCAAGTCTAACAGTGATCTGAGAAAATGTTTCCCCAACTTCAGGTCTACAAGAACGAAATTTCTTTTTAAGACCATCCTCTGTCATTTCGTACCTACGTAGTAAAGCTGCTTTAAGTTCATCGTAATCACTTACTTTTGACGTTGACATGAGAGCATATACATCTAGAGGTCGCCCTTTCAATAAAGCGCTGAGGTGAGTCGACCATAAAGATTGCTCCCAATTCATGGCAGTTGCAAAACTCTCAAATCTTCTCAAATAGCTGTCAATCTCGCCTTTGTTTTCGTCAAAAGGAGGAAGTTTTTGTACACTAGGTTTTGCTACAACATCGCTAACCCTACCTTGTGTACTCTTATTCGCCAGTTCTAACTCATGTTCCTCTTGTAGCTGCTTCATGTTCATCTCATGACACATGCGTTCCATCTCTGATATTCTCGTTCTTCTTTTTCTCTCTGTCGAGCCCCTGCTCTCTCTTCACCTTGCAATTTCTGTTGTTCTGTAACATAATTTCTTAACTCCCCTTTTTCATAACCTAACTTCTCGCCTGCAGCGATTAAATCTTGTACTGAGTCCATTTTTACGGACATGACCTTTTTAACATAACACCTAGACCTTTCTAACACCTTTGTGTGACCACTTATAAACTGCACTTCTACATGTACTACTAACGACTCTACTATACTTTGAATTCTACTTTCTATATACTGTGGTACTACATGTATTACTAATGTCACTACTATACTCGGAATTTTACTTCCTATTGAATTTGAAAGTTTGAGATTGGACGACACAACTGTTAGTACTTTTGAATTATATACCACACTACTTTTACCCTGATAAGTATCCCATACTCTGAGGGAGTCCACCCCTCACTACTTCTAGAAACCTTCTGGACCCCAAATGACCATGGAACATTGCCTACAATAACAATTGCACATATGAGAACAATTACAAACTTCATGTACATACAGAATACAATTAGAGAACATGTATGAAATATTCACTAGATTTCAAGGCAAGTAATTAACTATTCTAACTACTTTTATAACAAAGTCTTTGGCATGAATTGTAACATACGAGGGTTGTCCAAAAAGTTCGTGGACAATGATGTGTTTGTTAAAATAAGTGGTTCTATATGCATCTATTGTATATCAAAATATTTCTCATGAAAAAATAAGGCAGAATGATTTAATTTTTATTGATGAAACTTAATATTTTTGTAAAAATCAGGGTCTTTAAAGATCGCAGATTGTGCGCACGGACCAGTCTGACGTTACGCTAATTTCATTATAACGTCAAACATTTGGATTTTAACTTAAAACATGTTTATGGACACACACTACATTTCTTTTTTAAGGCGCAACGCACTTCGAAGTGCTAGCAATAATCTTTAAGTATAGATTATAATTTATTTAATTTTAAAAATTCAAAACAATGCACAAAAATTTACGAGCGTCATCTAAATTAACAGTTTGTATACTCAAACTGAACAGCCCAGTTTGAGGCTGAGCTAGATTTATAACAACGTCATGAATAGAAATCTTCATTTACAGTTAATTACATGGGTTTTTTTTACATGCTTGTAGTGTTTTCGAATTTGTACACACTGTTGAAAAATCGTATCTAAGAATCCCATATCAATATATTCCATATATTTTAATAATTTGAGTTGCTTTAACAAATATTTTGTTTCTTACATCGTTTCAACCGTTATATAACTTGATTTTTTGACCGGACGCTGACCCGTGCCGACGGACGACGTCACTTTTTCTGTTGAGTTTTGACACGCACTTGTTAAGGTTTTCTTTGTGTATTATCTTTGTCTTTATAGTAAGCGATATTTAAGATATCATAAAATGATAATAACCTCTTTATTTGTGTTACATAAATTTTTTATTAATTTTTGACTTGTTTTATATAGAAAATAATCATTTTAATCCGAACTCTTTATATCAGAGTTTACCTCATTTTAACCTTGGTACGTGCGCACTATCCGCGACATCTAAAGACCCCGATTTTTACAAAAATATTACTTTCCGTTAATAAAAACTAAATCATTCTTACTTGTATTTTTATAAGAAATATTTTGATATACAACAGATTTATGTAGAACCATTTATTTTCACAAAAACGTCATTGTCCACGAACTTTTTGGACAACCCTCGTATTTTCAGTAGTTGTTTTCTTTTTCTTACAGTTTGACAATAAATGTTTTAATTGAAATAAAGAGTAAAGTGAGTTTCCTGTAGGCTGAATTCAAGTCGTCTTGCTTCAGGACACCAGGCACTGTCGGTGACATGTAGATTTCCTCTGCGATGTTCCATATCCGAAGACAACGCTTGTATTTGGAATATGTTTCCAGGTTGACTGTCTATCCTGTCGTAACGTTGTCCTGCGTTAAAGTTGATATCCTTGGATATCCTAGGACTGAATTCCTGGGATTGGTATCCCACTTCCTACACCAATTTTGTCACAGGGTGGCTGGGGGCTTCCCAAAATCACAATACAGTTTTGTTAAAATAGTTTTATTTACAATACGTGTACAAACACACACGTTTCTACGTGGTTCATTGTCTCACTGCTGGATGGTATACATAGCACAAATGGATAGCTGGCCTGAATGGGACCTAGAATATAAATCAAAGTTAGATAGACATAATATATACATTGCTCATACTTGTACATTTTGTTGTACCTTTACTTAGATGCATTTTACTGCATTATACTTTACTAAGTTGCATTTTACAGCACTGTACTGTACTTCACTTCAATTTACACTACTTTACTTTATAGAACTTTTACGTTCCCTTTACACCCTTTACCCTGCAAAATCTGTAGATACTACAATTGACTGCGGTCAGCTGGTGCAAATAATGTTAAGTCATATAAAATGAAAAAACAACATTCTCAGACTTATTTCTACATTTTAGATGCATAATGCTACCTTTTCACTCATATTTTAAAGTATTGAGTGTACAAAATAACCTATTGTTAATTTTTACACAGAAATCTGTGGAAAAATAATTTAAATTCTAATTCTAATTTTAAAATTGTGTGTTTTCTAACAAAAAGTTAATAAAATCAAAATATTCCGTTGAAATATGCCTTTTAAAAATGAAAAATGTCTTTAATAAGGATTTAAATGATTTTTCATAATCACCTTCAAAGTATCACACCGGTACTTGTTTTCACTATATAATTCTATATAGAAAAAAAAATCGTTAAAAATCAGGTGTTTGTTTACATGAAAAAATATTTAGCAGGAGGTGTTAAACATTACCTGTCACATTAGCTGTCACCAAAATACAGGGTACCCACAGAGCATTTTCGGACTTTTTCCATCTGCAAACAGGGCTACCCTCAAATCCACGTGTTTTCACTTTGTTTATAAACACCTCGAGTGCATCACAGAAAGTAGCCTCCTATGCCCTGAAAAAAAAATAGCTCCTGTCAAAGGCCTTTATTTATTCACAAAGTACATAAAATTTACTAGGCACAGGTACCAAAGTTGTAAAAATGGCTTGGACGAAAATAGAAAAACGCCTCAAAAGAAAAGAAAATTAATTATATATATTATATGGATCTACATTTGACTAAGTTCATTTTGATTGGTCAATTACCGGTGTGATACCTAAAACTTCACCATAAATCAAACATAGCATATATATAATTTTTTTTATAAAATATTTTATATAAAATGTTTCATATAAGCATAATAAGCTCATAAAGTCTTGGTGATTAAAAGAAAAAAAGAAAAACCTCTCAGATATTTATCTATAGATCAATCTAATAATTTTTAAAACTAATCTACAGGTAAGGAGAATATTTGTTAGTGCAATAGACTATTTCAAAAATTTTAATATCATTTTACAATTTCTCCACGAAGAAATCGGCACTCACAAAAAGAAATCTACAATTAATGGTATTCCTTGTTTGCCACCATTGTAAACTTCAAATATATAAGGAGATTTACTATTAATGGACTGATTTTTTTCTTTGATGATCATCTTTTTTACATGACAGTGTTATAAAAAATGAATTTTGATTATCATTTATACTGTTGGAATTACATCTACATAATCGATCTTCTCGAGAAATATTGTTAAATCTGGCCACTTCAACTTGTAATCTGTGACAGGAAATTCTAAGGTAACATATAAACCTAATTGTACAGTCATGTAGATATTTTCTGATATGAAATTTTTTAACAATTGATTAATAATTCTAATAACCCAATTTTGCGTTTTGAGTTTCACATTAGTATAAAAAGCAGTACCAGAGAGAGAGAGAGAGAGAGAGAGAGAGAGAGAGAGAGAGAGAGAGAGAGAGAGAGAGATAGACTCATATACATATGTAACACCTTCTAATATAGTTTGTATTTTTTTCTTCGTTTTATTTAATTTAAGAAGGTTAAAATTAATCATTCTATAATTCACTATAACAATGAGTAGAAACTCACATGTACTTTGTTAATTTATTTATTCTATTTTAAGACACAAATAAGAAGGTATCCCGTAGATTAAGATTTTAAAAAACAGAATATAAAGAACTATATGCGGTATAGTGCATATCTTTGCCCCCAAAAAAGTCAAATTAAAAAAAATCTTGAAATGTGCTGAATTTTATAAATTGTATGAGAAATATAAATTAACAGATCTTATTACAGTTTTAAGGTAGTTTCTTGACAATTTATGTTTTTATGACGCCACAAACTAGTACGATGTTACATCAAGTTTTAGAGAGAAGACAAAATTGACAAAATTTCAACAATTTTAGCTTTAAAATTTATAGAGCGCAAGTTTGCTTAGGAACAATTTTTACATATTTCATTTACATTATCATTCTACACATAATAATAAAACATTAAACCTGATCAGATCTGCTCTCGGTGACTTTTACTCAAAATATCGACGTAAAATATACATTTGTCAGTACAAATCATGGAAATCTTAGTTTAACGTCTTTTTTGTGATGTCATTTCAAACGTATGACGTCATTGCTAATGAAAATATTCGGTGTTTAGAAGTTAGCATAATTATATTCCCCTGTTTAAGAACATAATTAAATATTTCTCCGTCAAAGTTTGATTTTAGGGACAAATATAGGTTATTACCGAATAAAGTTCTTTGCAGACTTGTGATAAAGTTTTAACCAGCTGATTCGTATCTCTAATTAGAAGGGGGGGGGGGGTTAAAATTGCTCTTGTGTGTGGTTAATATGCCATCAGCATAACTTTGTTGACTTGTATACTTTTTTAAACAATAATCTAATTGCATGTATATATGACTTTAAATCTATTTGTAAAAATCTGGACAGTCCATTTCAACAATTACCATAACCATGATAATAAGGAACCTCAAATACGGTTTTATACCCCCTTCGATTCCATGATCAATTTTGTTTTAGCATTCAAAACTGTTCATTCTGTTGTCATATATGCAAGGACGTTTGCAATTAAAACGTAAATAAAATATTGCCAAAAGAAAAATGTAAAAATTAAGATAAATTTTCCGTAAAGACTGGCATTCAATCACTAGGTGGCGTATCGCGATCGAATGTTTCTCTCTCATTGGTTAGATTTTTAGTAGAAGAAAAAGAACAAAATGGCGTAAAAAAAAACTAAGAATTTGCTCAAGAAAAGCAACAGAGATGAGAAGATCTTTTGACTCTACACAGAAGAAAGGCACCCCAAACGACAGATTAGATACAGGTATTTATTTCTTACAGTTCAGAGCACATTTATTTTTGTGTTTATTGTTTAAAATCGTAAGAAAAAAGTTGGGCTAAAATGGCATATTTCAAAAATTCAAATTGACCATTGTTCAGATGTAATTATTGTGAAAAAGCGCCTTGTATCTTTCATATTTTTTGTATGGTAATTAGAATATGCTATTGTATTTTTCTGCATTGTGTAAAAAAAATCCAACGTGTTGTAGTATTCCGGAATAAATGTAGGTTGATTTTAGAGTATAATATCGTTATGTACTTGTATTCGGTGTTAACTTTTTCATTTGGAAAATCGAAAGTCGAAAAGATTTGCCTACACGCTTTTTTTCAGAAAATGTGGGCTTTGTTGTTCATTATAACGGCTGGATGTGTTCATTGTTATTCACAGAAGTAGTTTTTTTTAATCCTACATTTATTTTTTGCTGAAATGATTTTATTATTAATGGAAGACTGTGCTGGACACCTGAGGAAGGGGTTCAATATATTTTTAACATACATGCAGTCTAGAATTGTAAATACTAAACATGTTAGAGGGCATCATGCTGGTAGAATAATATTGTGTAGTATTGTACATGTATCACTGCGGCCTGCCTAATTGAAGACCTACAGGTAATTGAAGACCTACGGAAGACCTACGCAAATGTGTATTATATACATGAAATCTGATGTGATATTCTTATTCAGCATGTCTTAAATATAAAATATATCTAAAATATTTCATAAAATAGGTTTTATTCAGTGTTTTTGGAGCTCGGTATGAGGAACTATTTTTTCTCCCAAACGAACTATCGCAAGAAAAACAACTCTTGTTGAATTGTTAACAGGAGACCACAGCGATGTTATACCACAGCATACAGTATTTACATTGAATTGACATAGAAATTGTAACGAAAATTATTCCAACTAGAGGTACTGTGAGCAATGAGCTCACTAAATGATACCCCCCGCCTCCCTTATGAATATAATGGCAGTGTCCATGTTTTGCTCTGGAAAATCAAAAATATATGTCAGATCAAAAAGTAAAATAGGAGGTGCATAATGGCAATATGTAATTAAGAATCTGTGAAAGTTTCATTAAATTTCCTTCAGTGGTATGAGAGGAGTTGCGGATAAGAGATGGGTACCCCAAAGCGTAACAGACGGACGGACGGACGTACAGACAGACGGACGGACGGAAATACCGATTACTATATACCCTCCCACTTTTCAAGCGGGGGTATAAATATTATTGAGCATCGTTTTATATATTTAAATGTGAAAGAATGCAATATAATTATCTATTTATTTATTTTGTGGATTAAAAAAAAAATATTTTAAAATAATTTAAGAGACAATTTTTAACATTACATTATTTTATGTCTATACAGTTTAAAAATTTTTAATTTTTAAAATTATTATTTTCTTTAACTGGATTATCAGTTTGAAGGATTTTTGGATAAAATATCTCAAAACCAACAAACACTGACCAATATTGGAGGATGTCCATGTTTTGATAACAATTAACACAAGACCCACTCAGCCTGTCTGTGTTTCTTTAGAGTCAACAATGGTTTCTTAATAACAATTCCAAAGTTAAAATACACAATCATAAACATGTATACTGTTAAAATTTAAATTTAGTTTAAATGTCAAAGAATTTATACATATTAAATACGAATGTATTTGTTACAGTTTCTATATATACGAGGGTTGATCCAAAAGTAATGTCACAGTGTCCATATCTTTTATATTATATTATATTTTCATATTATAAGTTACTTTATTGCTAAAATTTCAACACCCAAAATTTATATTCAAATTGCTTTAATTATTTATTTCTCACCAAAAACAAGAAAATAAATACATGAATTTGATTTAACATAAATAATAGTATTACAGTAAAACACGGTTATAACGAAGTCCTGGGGACCTGTTAATTTAATTCGCTATATCCGTAATTCGTTATATCCGTATAACGAATTCGTATAACCATATATAGCGAATTCGCAATATGCATGTTTTCCTACAAGTGTTACTATCAAATATGTTAGGGAAGCAAATATTACAAAACATACCTTTGATAACTAAGGTTTTATTATGAATTGAATTTTATATACAAATGCTGAGAGAAAATAAAGTCAGTTCAATTATTCAAATTTTGAAATCTTTGAAAGTTCGTTATAAAAGATGTAAAATTCATTATATTTAACCTCAACGGGACTCAAAATCAGTTCGCTATATCCGTAAATTCGTTATATCAGAATTCGTTATAACCGTAAAATTTTACAAAGATTTGTTAAGAATTTTGCCGGGGACCCAGAAACACTTCGTTATATCCGTGAATTCGCTATATCCGTGTTCGTACTAAACGTGTTTTACTGTACATATAAATTTATACACATATTATAAGTCATGAAATGCACACTAGTTTTGTCTCTCATCTGTAACTATCACACTTGAGGGCCGTCCTGATCTGCTGAGCATACTTCCTGATTGCTGTTATGTTGAGGTGGGTTCCAACATCTTCCCAAATGTTCCAAGTAGGTTTCACTAGTCCACGAATATTCCAAATTTGCACCCTGCTGGCTTGCTCATAAACTTATGGAGGAACTTGTTTACTCTATCCACTTGTACGTTGTAGTCTGTAGCTGTCATTCCTCTTAGCTTGGTCCGATGGAAAAGGCTTCCAGTGATGACTGTATGGACACTGTTGAATGCCAGTACTTTGTCGATGACTTCTCGAATTCCCTGAATAACACCCACAGATAACAGAACCGGTGAGATGTCATTTCCTACAACCTGAATAAACACTTTGATGGAGTTATACTCTTCACACACTTGTGTCTGGGGACTTGTCAGAAGAGACGAAGTTGTTGCTCCTCGGAATGCAGAGTATTCCACTGAGAGTTGTTTGGCAGGCTGATATTAGTTCCAACGTTGAGTCGTTTATTCTTGATGGCCTGTTCCAGGCGTGCAATATAGCTGTGTCCCAAAAGTGCAACTCTTTCCATCCTGACTGTAAAAAGAAAACAAAAGTATTTAACAAGCTTAAGATGACTGTGACATATACAAAATTGCACTAACATGCATACAAAAGTACTTTAAAATTCTGAATTAAATATATTACGCATGCTTTTCTACTGGTAATTAAATTATCTATCACTTGTGCAGGAATTCAATCTATATGATAAAAATATCTCTTTTCAATTAAAAAAAACCCATCAATTATTTTTATCTTATAATAATTATATCATAAATATTTTTTTCCATTGCATTAACTGACCTAAAAATATTCTTTAGGTAGGATTCTTCTATGGTTTCTGACTATATGAATTATTCAAAGTATATTTGCATATACATGTACGTCTTATATATTTAGGTGTAAGAGTTTTAAAAGATCCATATTTTTCCTACAATTGTACAGCTTTAAATAGAATTGGTAAATAGCGTTCGAAAACTAGCAAGGACTACACTTTTGTCGGATGGTGGTATATGAAAATATCTTCTTTTCTGCCTCTCCGAATTATTATAGAACAATGAATTAAGTTAAAATTTTTATATAATCAAACAGTTTAAAATATTTTCAAATGTCAGTTTAATTAATACTAAGGAACTCAAGTTTTAAAATATGTCAAATAAATATGATTTTTCAAGCAAATTAAACTATGTTACCTTCTAAAAGCTTCCAATCTAAGTACAGATTTGAGCCAATAATCCGTATTAAGGTTTTTCTTTCTTAGTAAACGATCAAAACTTTTGGTAATTTCATTTTTTAATCTTTATGTGACAACTTTAACATACGTAGAATAAGGAAAATTAAAATATAGGAAGAATATAAAATTAGCTAACATATCCTTAACATTTAACAAAAAAGAGAACAATCCGATTAGCCCATTTCCATTTTAGCCAAAGATCTTATCTATGACAGTTTGGTAATATCATCTTATAGACCCTATATGGTAATATCTTTTATGTTAAATGAAAAAAATCGGTTGATAGACAACAGTATTTTTTTAATTCTTAATGTCCACGGAAAAGGAATTGTCCTGACTTTGCCTCTAAAATAAAATGATCAGATTTATTCTCACTGATACCATAAATTAGTGATATTGTCTTCTTGATTCTATGAAAATTTGATAGATTTTTGAATGCAAGAAATATTAGGAAAATCATACTTTAAGACAAGAGTTTGCCTGGAGCCAAAGGCCGAGAAAAATTTTTTAATTTGGCTGATGATCCAATTCATCATGATTTTACGTGTTTTCCTAATAAGAAGTTGCTTTAGTTTATCAAGTGAAAAAGGGAATGTCAGCTCTTTATGAACATACAAGTTACATGCATTAAAAGTCCTACAAATTAACAATTTATAATGTGCTGTAAGAGGACATGATCTTTCTTTTTTTATCAGTGCAAGAACAGTTGTCCATCCAATGTGAAGTTTAAAAAAAAATTAATTGGATTTTTATTGAAATATTTAGATAACTCTCTACATCACCTGATTCATTGTTCTTTTTATCGTTAGTACATGTATTTAATTGAAAAATTGAAAAATTCACAAGAGTATAACAATGTATGGATAATCCTAGATCCATGTACTTGTTTAGATAAAAAAAAAATAAACAGGAATACGAACTCTAGATGAATAGACAACTTATGGTGTCTAAACATAAATTAAATCTGGAAACTAACAATTTCTAATTATGTGATCTTAGTGATCTAATTATTTTTTATGCTGGAGCAGTGGTTTAATGACCTTTCTTCATAATAAATAATTTGTTGGACATTTAAAAGTCTGGGTATCAACACCTTGGGGTGGAATTTGTGGAATATTCTCACTTTATACAAAACCATTCACCACGATAAATTAAAATCAAGGCTTTTTAATATCATTCACGGATGCTTTTTTAATAAAAATGGAACTCGTAATTTTACTTACCTGGTCATTGGTCATTTGCAAAATTATTTTGCTATAAAAGATTCTGATTGCACACTCAAGTACTCTGAAGTTGACATCAAGAAGATGCTTGAGTTTCTGATTCACAATATCTATGTGGTTTCTTGGAGACCAGGTATTCCAACAATCTATTGAAATTTTCATGGGAACCAATTGTGCTCCGTTATTAGCAGACATATTTTTGTATTCATATAAAGCAGAATTTGTGCAAGATCTTATGCATGAAAAGAAAACACTTGCTGTGGCCTTCAACTCGACCTTCAGATATATCGACGACGTATTGTCAATTAACAATGGTAATTTCCATTTCTACGTCGATACGATATATCCAGGAGAGCTTGAGATAAAAGATACCACAAAGTCTGACACATCTGTTTCATACATAGATATTTTACTTGCAATTGAAAAAGACGTTAATGGTAACATAACAACCAAGTCATTTGATAAACATGTCGACTTTAACTTTTCTATCGTCAACTTTCCTTACTCATGCAGCAATATACCTTCATCACCTGCATACGAAGTGTACATATCTCAGTTGATTCGATACGCAAGAGCATTCTCCACGTATGAACAATTTTTAGACGAGGTAAATTATTGACAAGCAAGTTGACGAACAAGAATATCAGCATCATCATTAATCATTGGGTTAAATGCTGACTAGCGTTTTTCATACCTATTGTTAGTCTATTATTCATATGCCGAATTGACGACGGATTTTTCCGCTATTTCACGATCATGACAATGAGCACACGGCGAATGTGACCGTTTGGCAAGGGATACTCCCTCTTCAATAGCACCTGATCCCACCTCTGATGTTTCAGAGGTCCGTGTTTGCTCTGCTCCTATTTTGAGATTGAATCGTTATCTCCATATCCTTCCTTGTGGAAAACGAACGGTATTCAATATGGTATGTACCTATTGTTGTAAACTCAAGGTAAGAAACATATCACCAACACTTTGTGATAATGTAGCACTTAATTAATTTTTTTAAGGACACTTATAAAAAAAATATGGACTGATTTCCACATCAGATTTGTTTTAGGTCTTTCCGCCTTTCTGTGAGAACAACTATTGAGATTGTTCTGTTTATTTATAATCTTCTTCCAAAGCGCAAAGCGCTTTCTGCCAGCGTAAATCTACTTTGTTCGCAATACAGCGCAACTATAAGCAAGGTAGATAACTCCTCTTGTTATTCTAAAAATAGATATCTTGCTCTTCTCTATACATTTTAGTTCATTTAAATCATGTAGGAACACATTACGTTTGTATCATGTAGCTTATGATTGCTGCATCTATTGCACAAATACTTGATTAAAAGCAGTATATTATTTATCATGTACATGAAATATAATGATTGAGTACATAATTTTAAAATCAGATGGGATTTTGATAATTAAGTTTTATAAATCTCAAACGGGACGTAAGTTTCTAGTATTCATTATTTAAAAAAATAAAATTAACAATGCACTACTTACATAATATAGTGTGTTCTTCACAACTTATATCCATATAAGCTATTATTTTTTTCTTCTAGACCCTTACTTCATTCAATGGCATCGTACCAAAATAAGCATTGTTGCAACCACTATTGAAATAACGACCACTATTGAAATAATTATATCAATAGTGGTTGAGAGTGCATATCAGTAGCAAACATAGTTCATAACCACTTTTGAAATACAACCACTATTGAAATAATTATATCAATAGTGGTTGAGAGTGCATATCAATAGCAAACATAGTTCACAACCACTATTGAAATACAACCACTATTGAAATAAATTATATCAATTGTGGTTGAGAGTGAATATCAATAGTAAACATTATTCATAACCACTATTGAAATACAACCACTATTGAAATAATTATATCAATAGTGGTTGATAGTGGATATCAATAACAAACATAGTTCGTAACCACTATTGAAATACAACCACTATTGAAATAATTATATCAATAGTGGTTGAGAGTACATTTTAATAACAAACATAGTTCGTAACCACTATTGAAATACGACCACTATTGAAATAATTTTATCATTAGTGGTTGAGAGTGCATTGTTGCAACCACTATTGATATAACGACCGCTATTGAAATATTTATATCAAGAGTGCATTTCAATAACTAGATACTGTCATGAGACAGTAATACCCGCACTAAGGTGTTTGCCTCTAAATACACACCCGAACATATTGGGCCTTCCAAGGAAAAGTCAAATAATTCTATAATTTACACAGTACATGTATTTGTCACATTGAGTATAACATTCTCAGACCCTGTGACTTACAACTCAGAGTCTCTTATATGTATTTTATATACTTCATTGGCATCGGAAGGAAATTGAAAGTGGGGGGGGGGGGCTAATTGAAAGGGGGGCTAAACCAACAAAAAAAGGTAAACCCTAATTTTCAATACAAAGAAAATGTCTATCTTTGCAAAAAAAAATGTGTGGGGGAGGGGGGGTTAAGCCATCCCTAGCCCACCCCCCTCCCCCGGGCTCCGAAGCCTATGTGCTTGAAAAAACAGAATTTAATTAATGATGTGAATTAGATTTTTAAAAAAATGTTTTGCTCATAATTGGAACCTTTTTAAATTAAATAATGCCCCCCCCCCCCTACACCACACACACCCTCGATCCTACGAAAAGTACAGTTTATTTTAAATAGGCTACACGTGTAGATGGAAAAGTTATGTTAAAACATAGTTTGTCATGAATTAATTTATTAAAATTTGTGCTTGAACTTTACATGTTTACATGTAAACACCTTTTGGAAAATTTCTACATTACATTGGGTTGCGTCACCCATTATAATATTTTTAGATTAAGCACAACTCGGCACACCTCGTCCTCGGTCGATTCGTACTTCATCTGATTTAAGCGACGGAATAATCCAAGGTTTACCGAATGTGAAAGTATGCACATGGTGCAGATGTGTATTGAAAATATTCATTTTGTGTTATAATTGGATTATATTTCATGAAGTTATGACAGTCGGTAAGTACAAGTTTAAGCATAGATTGGGGTAAAATAAACCGAAATGCAAAAGATTAGGTTAAAGTTCAAAGATCATCGCATGCCACAGTAGTCGAATTTCACATTGTGAAGTTATCTCCCGTTGTCCAAGTGACATTCAGTTACTGGTGCAGATCCAGATTTTTTTCAGGAGGGGGGAGGGGGGTTCACACCTCAGTCATAAAAATGCTAGCCCAGAATTTCCTCACAAGCAAAGGAAAAAAATGAAAACAAAATAAAATGAATGATAGTGGGGTCGCGGGGTCAATGTTTTATAGGGGGATAATAACCTAAATTATTTTTTTTTATTTGCTTCAGTATATACTAGTAGTCTTTTTTAATTAACAAAGCAAATTCCAGGGGGGTCCACTCTCTCTAGCCTCCAAAATAGACTTTTTTCCCCATTTGACTATATACATATTTTGTTTCTTGTATTTTTAAATAATGTCTGTCTGTTTATCTACAGAAATTTGATCAGTAATTTGGCTTAAATTTTGATCAGTAGGTGCTAGGGCTTTCATGCTTAACATGTGTATTCATTGTGAACATTCAACAGGTATAAATATGTTTGACCTTGACCCTAGAGTTTGACCCACTTAAAAAAAACTTTAACCTGGGCAATTAACTTTTGAACAGGAAGTACCAGGGATTTCTTATTTCACATTGTGTATTCCTAATGTGACAAGACTTTGATACCAACAATTTTAACCCTTTGACCTTGACCTTTGAGTTTGACATACATTTGAGAAACTTCAACCTTCGCCATAAGCTGCTATACGTGGGCATCAGTGTTTAACAAACACATCTTGTCTTCATTATTTTTAAGTGACGGTGTCTCCATATGAGGGAAAATTTCCAGAGAGAATGTTTTCAGAACAAACAAATTACTAAAAATAACATAAAACATGTACACGTTGGTTGTATCTCTTGTTCTCCCTTGAATCAGAAATGATTATATAAATATTTTAAAAATAAAAATTATTGTAAAATTTTAAAAGGTTGTGCATCTTAAAATTGATTAAGTTCTGTAGTTGAATTAGCTATAAAAGTTTACTAGTTTTATTTTGCAACTCAGAACACCTTCATTAACTATTTTTAATCATCCTTTTTTCTAAAATGTTCAGTTTTTTCAACATTGGATACATATGTCATACATTTTCAGCTTCCCGAAAAATTGCATGAAAAAAAGCTTTTCAAATACCGTAACCATGGTAACCCTTTCAAAATACTTGTGAATCCTATGTTTTAGCTCATTTGAGCTTTTCTGGTTTCCTTATCACATAACCTCTGTCGTCCATCTGTTTGTCTGGAAAGTTTTTACATTTTTAACTTCTCTACAACCACTGGGCCAAGTTTAACTAATTCACATAGAAATATGTACATCTGTATGTCAGTCTGTCAATTTAACCTTGGTCATCACGGTCATATCTATTAAATGAGAAGAGACAAGGCATATGTATTAAACATATGTATTAAGTAGTATTTACCTGTGACAATGGCATGATTTTTTTACCCACGACCTAAAAGTTTGACTTAATTGCAAAAAAATTACATTGCTTTAAATTTATCAATTTGGTAGAATTCATATTTTACATGCATGTATATTATTACCTATGTTAAGACCTTTCTTAATAAATCATGACTTGGTGACCTTGACTGAAGCTTAACCTACTTTTCAAAAATGTTGCATTTGCTTATAACTTTTGATTGAGAAGAGATATGACTTTCACATTTGAAATGTACATTACTTGTAAGAATTGAAGATGTTTCCTAAGATGCTATGATTTTTAACCCTATGATGTTGATGTTTACCTAATTTTCAAAATATTTAACTCTCCTAAAAGATGATCAGGCTACTTATTTGACCCCCGGGGCAAAATCAAAATTCCGAAACCTTACTGCACATCTACATGACACCACCAACCATCTCCCAAAAGATGATTAAGCTACTGTGTAAAATGTAGGAGGAGTTCAGGGAAGAAAAGTGTGACAGACGGACGGAAAGTGCGGGTATAACAAACATAGATATTAAACAGTATTGAAATACTACCACTATTGAAATAATTACCTCAATAGTGGGTGAGAAAGCATTTCAATATGATAACCATAGGTTTCAACCACTATTGAAATACGAGCACTATTGAAATAATTATCTAATAGTGGGGAAGGGTGCTTTTCAATATGATTACCATAGGTTTCAACCACTATTAAAATGCGACAAGTATTGAAAGAAAAAAATTCACCGCGTAATTTTTTATCGAAATTTTACAAAAATTGGATTATGGGTGAAAAGCATATAGATTACTAATTAAAGTGTATGAATTAATAAGGAAGGTTTATAATTTAAGTACCAGTCCACATAAAAATCAGATATTCGTGTAATCTTATTAAGACATTTAAAATAAGTCAGAAAAATGTGATTTAGCAAAACTGACAATGAACTGTTGGTCAATCTTAATTTTTTCCTAGTCTTTAATCAACACATGGCAATGATTCCCAGTGCATGGCAAGCAATGTACCCTATGCCTCCTGTAAAGAGATTTGACTTTTAGATCAGTGTTCGTCATGGAAATGAATATTAACAGTGATTGGGAAGGGCTTGCGCCACGCGCCATAGTCGCATTGAAGTGAAAAATGGCGCATTAAATCAATCATGGCGCCAAGATGCGCATTCAATTTTTAGCGATGTTATTTGGAAATATTTTGTGTACGACTTTCTTTCTTGTTTTACTTTCGTTTTAAATGCAGTCAATTTAAAACAACAAATCTCAATGGTTGAAACCTGTCAAAAGTAATCCGGTTAAACGAAGCACTTACATGAGGTACAATACTTCATTCATTTGTATGGTAGGGCTGATCCCTTTCCAAAACTGTCGAAATTTTAACACAAAATACGGGTCAGTTATATTCTAAGAAAATTCCTTTAAATTTACTGCATTTCATGTGTTAAAAGTCGGATTCAGTTAATTAAAAACGTGTTTTCTCTGGCACAGTGTAAAGACCTGATGAGTGTAATGACCTGATTGACCTGATGAACATAATTTCAAAAAATAAATGATAAAATACCAAATAAAATAAACTTTTATTATTTAATTTTATATATTATGTCATTTTCTATTATAAAACCAAAAAATAAAATTTTATAAGTCATTTATTTGCATGACTGGGAGATTATTCCAATCAATTCAGTGTAATTACCTGATATTTAGTGTAATGACCTGATGAACGTTTATGTTGTTTTATTAAATATATATCCTTTTAAAAACTCTTTTTTCTTAAATTTTGGTTACTATTTGTATAATGTTTTAGTAAAAACATTAAAATTGTTTATATTTTGTTTTTACAAACTTTTATATTCATTTCAATTTGGCTACAGTGTAATGACCTGATATGGAATGATCGACCTGATCTATATTGACAAGATACGTTAATTGCGGATCAGAAGATAAATACCTGGATAATTATTTTTTCAATTATTTCTTTAAAAAGTTCATTCCTTCTTGTATAGAATTTTTTTTTAAATATATTTATATATATATATTTTCATTAATTCATCGGTTGAGATAGTTTTATGTGCACATGGGACTGTGTAAGATGCGAACAATAAGGAATTAGATTATCATAAATATTATTATGGAGTCACTTTATTAGTTCTTTTTCTTGTTTAGAATTTATTTGTATGACTAACTAGCTTCTCTTTACATCTTAAAATTTGTTTACTCAAGTATGTATGACTTGCGCCACATGTGGTTTTTGTCAAATTGAATAAATAAATAAATAAAATACTTTACATAGAAAAAACAATAGAATGACATGGCGTATTGATCTGAGCTTAAAACATTTAAAATGCGAGATATCTATATATAAAACGCGATTGATTTAAATTTTGTAATTTACAGGAAAATCATATCTTTTTTTTTTTTTTTTACATTACTGAACTATATTTTAGTTAGTTAGTTTGTTTGTTTTTTCCAAAAAATGTCGATGTTGAAAAGTTGTTTTAAGTATGAAAAATTTGTTATAATTTTTTTTAAATAAAATGTATGTATCTTACATTTTCTGCATTTTACACATGTATATACATAATAACAAAGTTAAATGTGTTATGTGTTTGTTTATCAATACGGAACTTTCGAGTTACGGATCCGCTTCGGATATTACCGCTCGCCAGACGTAATTGTAGGGCATAGTTCACTTCCGCATTCCAACGCAACGGTGTAAACAAATATGGAAGACTTCAATAGTTATCAAGTCCCGGCGTTAAAACATTACTTAAGTACGAAAGGCATAACGACATCCATGTACAGAAAAGCTCATTTGATAAAACTGTGTGAACTGGCAAGAGAAATAGACCTAGAAGATATAGAAACTAAAGATGATTACCCGGTATGTGGATATGTATGTTCGTCGTAGAACGGTCGGAGACCGCATCTTGCCCAGCATAAGCGAGGTACAGTTTAAGTCAGTTTTTTATGGGGATAATCATATTTATCTCAAATTTATATCATATACAACAATAAGTAAATTAAATAATTATAAAGTTACAACAAATTAGAGGGTAAGAGAGGCATGAACCTTGCCAACATGAAATATATATAATGAGATTTTATAATATCCAAAATTTTATTTGGAGTATTACAACTATTTCAGGTTAAATTATGTGATTGGAATGGAGATCTAAAGAATGTTCCAGATATAGACATTGCCGATGTTTTTGTGCATTTGATTAACATTGGTTGGGATCAGAATCGCCTTCATTCGTACAAGGAAGACAGGGGCTATCTATTATATCAGAACAATCATGTTGACAGTGTTCAAATGTGCTTATTGGATTCAGAATATTCTTATATTATGTGTAACACAACACCAGAAACTCGTCAATCTGAGTACCCTTACAGGACATGGCTACTGGTAAAGGCTGATGGCTATATCATATCAGGTGGCTGCTCCTGTGTTGCGTAAGTCCAGTTTTGTGCTTTTTTACTAGATGTAATTACAGTCATAGTATTTATGATGTACATTACATCAATCCGTAAATTCGAGCAATTATTATTAACATGCTCCTTTTTGTCTTTTTAGGGATGATGTTTCGTGCAAGCACTGCACAGCCCTGTCATTTGCTGTTGCAGCTTTTTGCGACCGCCATAAGGACAGGCATACCGAGGTGGGAACTGATGTGAAGTGTGTTTGAGACAAGCCCCGTAAGGAAAGCAAGCCTTGTCGCGTTAAGGAAATTTGCATCTCCCACAGGAAAGTTCCACTCATACCAAACAAAGAGGACTACCAGCCATGCCCTACTCTCACTAGTGACATTAACAGAGAAGTCGAAAAAGAACTGTATACAATGTGTCAGGGTACGGGTGCTCTTCTATTACACACATTAGACCCCCATTCAGATGAGGAGGAAGATCATCATGAAGATCCGCCTGATATGATAGCTGCTTTGACACACACAATTCAGACTGGAGAATCCTTGATAGGTTATTTAAGAAATGTGTATAACTCTGATATTATTCAGGAAGTTGAGCAGATCACTTGTGGTCAAAGTGAAAATGAATTATGGTACAAATACAGGCATGGTAGAATAACATCTTCCTTGTTTTCAAAAGTATGCCATTTTAGAGGGGGGAGTCATGATAATTACATCACACGTGAAATTCTAAATGATAACTCCAATGCCTTAAACACAGATGCAGTAAGGTATGGAAGACAGAATGAAGTTGTAGCTAAACAATTGTTTTTTGACATGTATGCTCGTGATCATGTAAATGCAAAAATGAGACCTTGTGGCTTAAACATATCTCAGCAACATCCATTTTTAGGTGCATCACCAGATGCATATTTGTCGTGCAAATGTTGTGGGAAAGGTTTAATTGAGGTAAAATGCTCCTACTCCCACAGAAATGAAACACCGTATGATGTAGCAGGTGACCGTCATTATCATTTGTATAGAGACACTAATGATGTTGTCAAACTTAGAGCACGAGTCTTGGTTTACCATGTTGACTGGGATTACACAGGTAACATACAGAAGCCATATCCAGGGGATTAATTTGGATAGGGGATATACACATGTACAAACAAGGGGGGCAGTGTCTCTTTGACACTATAAATTTTCAATGCATTATTCTCTAAGAAAAGGTCACTTAAAATAAAAATTAATTAAATAAAAATTAAAAAAAAAAAAACATGCAAGGGTTAAAAAAAAAAAAGACATTTAATTTGTAAGTCTTTTAATGAATTAAAAAACACAACAAAAATTAAATATTATACACTGTATATTGTGGAAGATTATAAAATATTTAATTTTAATTAATGTGTTTTTTTTATTCATTATTAAATTCTTATTAGAAAAACATTGGCTAATTATCTATACATTCATCTTTTAAACAGTAGAATTTGAGATGAATAAGGGGTTCATATCTGAATTGTTAATTAAATTAATAATAATCATTACACACTTGCTCTATATATGTACAGTAAATATGAAAATAATTTATTTTATTTTTTGAAAAAAAGATAAATGCATAAACGTATGTGTAATTACTGAAAACTCAATTCTTCAAAAATTTCTTTCTTATATCAATATACAATGGACATTTCAAAATAAAATGAAATTCATCTTCTATATCATGGAGATTACAACATGTACATAATCTATTATTCTTAGGTACGTTATGGTGTCGACCTGTTTTAATATTTAACGTGTGATTCGATAACCTGAATTTTGTTAATAGTTGTCTTAATTTTTTGTAATAAAAATAACCATGTCGTCTGCATACATAAGTATGAATAAATTTAACATCTGTAAATCAATATATGGACAGTTATCTGATATAAAACCAACCTCGAAATCATTTACATATAGTGAAAATAATATTGGTGATAATGTTTCCCCTTGCATTAAACCTATATCATTGTGGAAGTAATCACTGAGAAAACCATTGTATTTAACACAACTTTTAACATTATTGTATAGGGATTTGATTATCTTTAACATTTTACCTTGGATGCCTAAATGAAATAATTTTTGCCATAATTTTATCAACAGAATCAAATGCTTTTTGAAAGTCAACAAAACAGCAATATAATCTTTTCTTAGTAGAAAGGTACTTATTTATAAGCGATTGCAGAACAAAGTATAAATTCAAAGTTCAAAAGTTCAAAATTATAAATTTTCAGAAGAGAGATACCAGGTCAAAGAAATAATAAAAATTATCATATGTCACATCAAAGTCAATATTTTCAGAAATTGCCAAAAGATTTCAGTAATTCATAAACATTAGTTATATATTAGTTTTCTAAAACTATATTACATGTACACGTCAAATTCAAAATCAATAAAACAATTATATGCAAGATAATTTACTTAGGATAAATCCATCAGGTCATTCTTAATCAGGTCATTACACGTTGAAGAGGGAAAGATACTTCAAAAACCTTTTTTAAGAATCCAATATATAAAATTTTATACTTTATACTTAAAGAAAATAATTGATTGAAACATATATAAATTTAGTATAACATCAATACCACAACATTTGTAAATTATAGGGGAAAACGTTCCATCAGGTCAATACACTAGATATCAGGTCTTTACACTCTTTCGAATCATATAAACCTCATATAACACCCTGAATTACAAAATTTTGTGACCAGATTGTATATTATATTAATATTAATAATTTTGAAAAAAGATATGAAATGTTCCATCAATTGTTGTCATGGCAACAACTACATGTGAGTGAATTTAAAATGGGGCGAGTTCAAAAAACACAGTATAAGTTCTTAAACGGAACTGTGACTGGGTGAATTTAAAATCGGGCAAAATTTCGTGTATGTGTGAACGGGCAAAAATTATATGATACCAAATTAAGGATGTTTTCCATAGATAATGTTTTAATGTAACTTGTACGATATTGTGGATTAGATTCAAGACACTCACAGTGCATGGTTTCAATGGCTGCATTTTGTTTCCGGAAATGTTTTTATTTCCGATATTTTAAAGTTTTCATCTCTGATATTTTTCAAGCAGTACTTTTCTGCAATGAAAGTAGCTAGGATTTAAGACTTAATTCATGAAAATTATTACGGAATAAATCATGAATAAATCATTGAAATCCAAAATAATGAGTTTTGCAGTGGACTTTGGGTTATGTTTTAAACCAAAGG
>PRKT01000685.1:247283-273912 GCA_003671525.1 Saccostrea glomerata
TAGTGTCCCCACCCCACAAGAACCCCTGACCCTCAGGTCCACACATTTCACAATTCTTGCTCATCATAAATGTTTGATTAACATCATGGAGTGGATTTCAAAGAAATAATTCATTTTTAGTATATAGTCAAAGACACCCCCCCCTCCAACCCCAGCCCTCTATATGATACCTCTGTTCCGGGGGGCTTGGAATTCACAATTCTGGATAAACGATCATAGCTATATCATAACTATATTTCTTTATTTTTAAGTTTGAACTCAGATATGCAAGGATGGAAATTAAAAGGCATACAGAAGCCACTTCTGGTAAATACAGACCCTTATTAAGCAATTTTGGGGGTTGGGTGGGGGTTACAACCATGTATTTTCAGTTTGGGCACTATCAACAACCGAAAATTCCTTGGCAAACAAACCACAAAATGTCGTCAGATATTATTATTATTAAGGGGGCACATGTATATTGTAGTGAAGTTTTCGATAGTATTCTATAGCTAAGTATCGGCATAATAGCCCCCCCCTCCCCGCTTCTTACACGGACTTAGTAAAAACAATCATCGTTGAAGGAATTCTCAAAAGACAGTAGAATGTTTTTAATACAAAGACATCACAATTACGCCTGTACATGTAGCACAGGGAAAGATATTAATATAAGTTGTATTGCTACTTGTATAAGTATGTATTGAATTATAAATAAGTTTTTATTTTTTTTTACATGAAATAAATTTATTTAAAATTTTATTTCCAGTTGTTTGGTAAGCAAACAAATTGTCAGTAAGGGATCCTGCAGATATCCAAGAAATACAAAAAATGTCGGAAATGAAATAAAATTGTCGGAATTGAAATTTTAAGCATGTCGGAAATCCTATGCAAAATACTGGAAATTAAATGCAGTGAAAGAAAACATGAATAGCAAGCACACAAAATTGTGTACACCTAATAAAACCCTTAACCCTGGTAATGTTAATCTAGCATATATTGTTTTCATTTGAGATAATTTCCATTTTTCAAAAGATAAGATATTTATAAGCTTGTATCTTTAACTTGTTGGGAAGCTGACACTTATTCAGTTCACAAGGAATCTGTAGCTATGGAGCTTCAAACGCTATTTCCCAGAGAACAGGCCAAAAGCAACGCGTATCAAAGTAGTGGGAGCAACCTCCAACATCGCTCACCTGAGCACATGGGCTAGGTAAAAAAAAAAACAAATCAGCTAAGCACTCAAAAGTTTACTTGGGGAAGGGAGGGGGATGGACTTGAATTTTATACTTCTTGCCACCATATTAATATAAATTACTGGTATTAATGTAAAAACTTTGGGCCAGGAAAGATGAAACTTATGTAGATGCATCCTCAGGTAGTGTACATTCAAGTTTATTCAAGTCATGACCCCCGGTGGTAGGGTGGGGCCACAAAGGACGACCAACGTTTTACATAGGAATATATAGGAAAAATCTTCTTCTTAATAACAAGAAAGCCATGATTGGTCATGTTTATATGGAAGCATCCTCAGGTAGTGTAGATTCAAGTTTGTTCAAATCATGACCCCCCGGGGGTACAGCCAAAATGGATGATCAAAGTTTTATATAGGAATATATAGGAAAAATATATAAAGATCTTGATTGGTCTTGTTCAAATGTTAGCATTCTCAGGTAGTTTAGATAAAGATTTGTTAAAATCATGACCCCCATGATTGGGTGAGACCACAAAAGTACATAACTTATTTGGAATAAAGCCACAGTTAGTCAAAAAATATGTAAGCACCCTTAGTTAGTGTAGATTCAAGTATGCATAGATTCAAGTTTGTTCAAATCATCCCCCCTCTTTTAGGATCAGGACCACTTAGGTATTTACTGAATTGATTTTTGCTAGCCACAGTCCTAAGGTGAGCGATGTGGCCCATGGGCCCCGTGTTACATGGATGAGTTCGATGTCAATTGTTTTGTTTTTGTTGCATATTATTTCCATTTTAAGATATGAACTAACCGGATATATGAAGATGACCCTCTGACCATCATTTGCATAATTTTTGAAATATGTTTGCACTACATTAATGCAAATCTCACCAAACAACATACAAAAATAAAGTTTCTACTTGTATGACTAGCCATGTTTTAAATTCATTTGTATTTAATCTAGCTTTGGACATCTTGCAATATTTCTTTCAAATGGTGTAAACTTCAATTTTACGTAAATAACCGTAACTGACTGCGATGCGACTTTTCTTATTTTGATTTATTTTCATGTGCCGCGTCGCCCTCATGGAGCAGTAGTTAGAGCGTCTACTCTAGAGTCACCAAGTAAGGAGCTGATCCTTACGTCGCGGGTTCGAATCCCACTGTGGGAGGCAGTAGGTGCTACCTTTGAGTTACCGCGAACGGTTCTTTTCGTTTGGAAAAAATTTCCAATCTATGACACGAGTATCAATAAAATAATTAAAACCTGATCTTCCTATTCAATTGGAAATATCATTGAAAATTTTTCCATAGTGACGTATTCATTTTATTTATCTATTGATTTTCATGAGGAATTAATTCATACATTGTAATACTTTCTGAGAAATCTGTGACGAGTGCCTAATCTTTCAATATTATGAATAACGACTATAGAGTATCCCATACTGAAAATGTAACATTGTTTGCTGAGTAATGTGCTAGAAATAGTTGTTATGGATTAAATGAGTTTAAAAATACTTTCGAAAACAAACATTTCAACATCATTTTTTTTCTTCATGACGTGATTTAGATAAAGATTTACAGGTAACATGAATATGCGTCTAACTTTCTTTGTACCGTTGCTAGGGGAGTGGTGTTGTTGCTATGGAAATAAGTCATTGAACAATATTCAATGACTTGATACAACATTGTAAAGTCTTTCCACACTATCACCATGCAATTATCAGCATATTACTTGAATATCTTTTTCCATGACAAAAAATACTATCCCAAAGTCAAATCTGTTTTACAGAAGACATAGGAACTTTGGTTGTCATGTACACGGAATCCTTGCCATATGGGTTGATTAAGTAACCCCCCCCCCCCCCGCCAAAGAAAATAACAATAATAAAACCAACATTTCATTGTCAATTTTGCTCAACCGGATTTTTCTGACTTATTTTAAATAAGTCTTAATAAGATTACACGAATACACGCCAAAATTACCTTTCTTTGCCTTGTTGCTATGGAGAACCTGTCGTTGCTATGGAGATAAAGAATTATGCAATATTCAATAATGTGCTAGGTAGACCGAATTTAATTATACTTTTTTAAAATTTGTATCTCCTTTATCATAAATAACCGTTCATTTGATTTTTCCGTAAACTTTTTACATTGTTTCTGATTTTATGCATCAAAAAGTCCATTTTTGTTGCTAGGCAACAGATTCGATTTTCAAAAGAGCCCATGGATTTGACTTCAAATTCTAAAAGAGGAATACCTCTGCTTTTATGTGAGACACATGCAACAACTGTATTAATCTGGCCATTTTTAAAATTTGGCCTTGAATTTTGCCAAAATCACGAAAAATGCTGAATCAGCAAAACTTGTAAAACATGTGTACCTTCCAATGTCTACCACAGAACTGACTTAAGACCTAAATATTTTTTATTACATTATTAGAACACAATAAATGTGTATCTTTATTACACCCATAAGTAAGATTAATTCTCATGGTATTTACGTTTTATTTTAAGCCTCAAAGATAGGTGATTTTTTGTCCTTCAACACTGAAAAATCCGCCGGTTGCTAAGGAAATTTCTTTGGCCGGGTTTCCATGGTTACCATGACTCAAAACATTTTTCATTTTACATACATTGTTCATACTTCAAAATAAATCTATGAGTGAAAAATCATCAAATTCTGAGAACCCTCATATATCACCCTTTGTCTGATTTTTATGTGGACTGGTACTTAATTATATTCTTGAAATATATTTTTTGCATCATTTTCAATGAAATCAGACCAAAAGATATATACCAATCCAGGCATCCATATTTTGTTTGCATCATCTGTCCTTAAAAGAAGATATAGATGGTTATTGAAATTATAATTTCAAAAGTGATTTAAATAATTATTTGATAGTTGCTGATAATATTACAAAACTAAAATCATAATTTAATCCATACTGAAATCTTTATTTCAAAAGTGATTATTATTTCAATAGTGATTGAAACCTATGTTAATTATCAAAATAAATCAGAATCACTATTGAAATACCGGTAATTTTTTCAATAGTAGTCGTATTTCAATAGTGGTAATTACCTACGTGTCTTAAGTTATTAAAATACACTCTCAACCACTATTGATATAACTATTTCAATAGTGGCTGTATTTCGATAGTGGTTACTAACTATGTTTGCTATTGAAATGCACTCTCAACCACTATTGATATAATTATTTCAATAGTGGTCGTATTTCAATAGTGGCTATGAACAATGTTTGCTATTGATATGCACTCTCAACCACTATTGATATAATTATTTCAATAGTGGTCGTTATTTCAATAGTGGTTGCAATAAAGCATTCCTTTTAACACCTTGCACCATGCTGAGAGCTAACAGTGAAGTTGATTTCCGCATCTAAGTTTCCATTAGTATGAGACTGCAATGCATTCATGGACTTTCTTTTTAATGTCTTTACTTGTGTTGTACTCTATAATTGTATCATATGGGTAAAACATTATGTAAATAATTTGAAAGAAAAGGCAGTTTCTGTGGCTGTACAGGCATGTAGACCATGTGGTGGTTGTGTTTTCAACGAATCAATTCAAATAGTATAACTTATTCCTTTCAGTATATAGGGAAGAAATAGTTTATGTGAAAATGTGCCACAGCTGTGTTGCCGATTCTTAATAAAAACTACGCAGCATTGTTAAGGCTTAAAAAGGGGGCGGAGCCTAATTTATAAGGGAAAAGTTTACTGTGACGTCACAGAATAATGTGACTTTTATGCAATACTCATAATACCTATAATACCTGAATATGAAATAATTTGCAACTTTTAGCTTTATTAGCATAATAAACAACAATAAAACTTATCAATGCATTTAAAAAACTTGCTGGTTAAATCCCATGTAGCTGGTTATAAACAAAACACTGATCTCGATGAACTTGTCAATCATGATGTCATTTTGGTAAAAATGACGTATTTCATGTACTGTGAGAGGCAGATTGAGGAATTTTTTAACAATGAAAAATGCGTTTTATAATCAAACAAAATGATATTTAAAGGTTTTAAATAGTCGATTAATACCAATGTATATCCTTTGTTTAGTGCGACTTTTCATTAACTGTCAAGAGAATGTATTTTATTAATTATGTCGTGCTTTTTTGTACAGGTTACGTACATTTTAGAATGATATGCCTCATAAAATCGTAAAATGCAAGGGCATACACTTAGTAGATCTTAAGCATTTTTTGAATATAAATCAAGGATATGTTCCTTAACTTGAAAAGTGCTGCTGCTTTCTTTTAATCGAGGGCGTGATGTAATAAATACAAAAATGTTTGGTAAAAGTCAAACATATTTCAACATTTACTTATTTACCTGAAAATTTAACTATTAAAACGCGAATTCTATTCAAAGCAGCAGCACTTTTAAAAAACTACAAAGTATGCAGAAACAATTAAAATCTTGAATTTTTAATTTTAACCAGGGTATGCCCTTGCGATATTGAAATTTGTTCTTGACCTACATTCAGTACACGAACTAAGCATTCATCACGTGACTGTCCGTCGATGGGACAAAATTTCATACAGTACAGAGTAGATTATAATATGCTATTTCCATAGGTTTTTAAGTTCTGTGGTAATAAAACAGCTTCGATAAAATAAATTCAGTTTTAATAATATCCCCATTTTTTGCACGTCTGTTTTTCGTTGATTTTTCATAGTAGACCTTAACTGTGCTGCGTAAATAAAAACAGAATACAACAATGTTGTATATCCTCATGAATATTTATTGATACTTTTAAGATTGACACTTGCATATATTTTCTTTCTTGGTCTCTTGAATTAGATATCATTGAGATAGCAGAAAAATATGAGCAATTATTTTCAGTTTTCCTTTTTAAATAGCACAACAATGCCGTAGATATGTTTCTCCTCTTAGCATGTTTTGCATGGTAGTGAAGATTATACATACACAAGTAAAGAATGGTGTAAAGCATCAAGCTTCCATTAATCATTTTAACTATACGTCTATTCAGTACGAAAGGATTTGATGATCCTTTATATTATTGCCCTTTTCAGCCTGTGTGCTATTTGTTACATCTTATACCTCTAAGTTTTAGAAACATGAGACCAGTTTTAATATGACCCTTGATATTTGGCCTTGAATATGTGTTCAAGGTTAAGGTCAAGGTCTTTACAGTTATTTAATTTATATTTCTTGATCTTTAAAGCCATTTCTGGTTTTGTTTGTATGAAATTAAAGAGTTAAGTGTGAAAAACATATAAAATTTAAAGAAGAATAATAAGTCAATTAGTTTCTCTAGCATATGTATATTGAAGTATTGGTAAGGTATAAACGATGCATGTAGTGTCCAAGCTTCATGTCTATGAACATTTTTATTGCCATGTAATTGTAGATTCCGGGGGCATATAGGTTTCGCCCGGACCATCAGTCTGTCTAGCTGTCTCTTTCTCCGCAAAAACTATGCATGTAACCATACGTTTTGAAAGGTTGGAGTTATGATTTTCATATTTCATATGTTCTTTTCTTTTTACAAGACTTTTTTTGATGCCATAATATTGAATTAGGCCTTTGTGAATCTGACTTGCGAGTTTGACCCAAATATGAAAAACAAAAAACCCATAACACATAACCAGAAACAGATCGAGTGCTCCGGATGGGTAGTACAGTGTATTAGCTGTGGATTCTCTCAATGCATGTTGATTAGACATAATTTTAAACATACCCTAGGGCAATAAAAGAAAAAAAGACTGAACCTCATTCCCCGATTGTTCTCAGTGAAATATAACTCCAGTTTTTTTTTTACCATTGTGATCATAAACATTTTAAAAAATTATTTCTAAAAAGGATATTTTAAACTGGGGGAACTTGTCCTGAATTGGGGCGAGTTGTCTTGGGGCGACCTGTCATGTGAGCAAGTTGTCCAGGATTCATCTGTAAGCAACGACATCTCCATATAAGTGTAAAATTCTCGAGTTAAGGACTTTAAACGTGCAACAAACAAAAAACCTCTCTTTTAAAATACATGTATAAATGGTACAGAATCCATTCTTATGAATTCGAACATGAAGCCTTCTGGCCAAAACCCTGTCAAAGTTAGTAATGTCCGGGAATTATATAAACGTCTTTGTCCCTAACAAACATTGAATCCATGTACAAAATGAATGAATATCATATGTGTTTTATCTGTTTGTTAGTTGCTGAGTCACCAATTTGGATCAAGCTGAAGCTTAAATGATGCAAATTTATTTCAATTGCATATTTGAGGTGTCAAACAAATCATATTTCTAACAACTTAATCGTAAACAACAGATGCTATTGATATTAGCCTAAAATATATTTTATTAGTATCACCATTCTATAAATAGATGTAAACTGAAAAAGTTTTTCAATTGTGCGAGAGGTACAATAATTAAACAAGAGGCCCATGGGCCACATTGCTCACCTGCGTAACTTGGGTGATGCAGTTCTTTACCAGATTCCCCCTCTTGCTATACCTATCATGCCCCACTACCCCCTTCCCTTTTATGATTTTAAAACTTTAGAATCTACACTACCCCAAGATGCTTCCACATAAATTTCAGCTTTCCTGGCGCAGTGGTTCTTGAGAAGAAGACATTTAAAGATTTGTTCTCTATATTCCTATGTAAAACTTGGACTCCCTCTTGTGGCCCCGCCCTACGCCCCGGGGGTCATGATTTTAGTAATTTAACATCTACACTACCCAAGGATGCTTCCACATAAGTTTCAGCTTTCCTGGCCCAGTGGTTCTTGAGAAGATTTTAGTGACCCCATCTTATTTTTGTCTTTTCTTGATTATCTCCCCTTGTAAGGGGAAGTGGCTCTTTATTCTAACAATTTAAACTCCTCGTTACCCAAGAATGCCTTGTACCAAGATTGGTTAAAATTGGCCCATGGGTTCTTTAGAAAAAGTCATAAATGTGAAGTTATCAGACGGACGGACAAAATGTGATCAGAAAAGCTCACATGAGCCTTTGGCTCAAGTGAGCTAAAATTGTATTGATAAAAAGATTTCAAAGGTGCTATGGATTTTTTGTGCGACAGGTTTTATTGAAATTTTATTAAATAAAACTGCATGTGAATTTGCTGTCTTACTTTTGATGATTTTATATTTATAATTCATTCTGTGATAATAAAGTCCACATGTTGTTCTGCGATGACTGTTCTCTAAAGTAGGAAGTCTTGTTGAGCATGACTGCTTGAGAAAAATGTGGTGATATAACTTTTTTTGAAGAATGGTATTATGTTTTGTCCGCCTATATTCAAAGGGGTATCAGAGACTGTTATCTGTTGTTTCTGTTGGTCAATTATTAAAATACACAGTCAAACACAACCAATTGTAACCCCTGAGCTGCGAAAAACCTCCCCAAATCACATAGAATATACACAAAGTACACTAACACAGTAGCAGGTGTTTTAGCGACACGTGTCTCTACTTGTGACACGTGCGGATAAGTGTTCGTGACTACGAGGGTCATCGTAATGATTGAGACCTACCTGAATAATTTGCAATGATTTTTAACCAGTCTAGACATCGTAATGATTGAAACCTACCTGATTAATTTGCAATGATTTTTAATTTATTTTTCTATATAACAAACTTCTCTTTAACAATTGCTAGTAAATATCAGTTAATTAAATTTAGTTTTACGTTGCAGAATACAAAGAATAAAATTGGCTGACAAATAAAGTTCATTGGGAATTTAAGTCAAATCTTTTGATACGGTCTATCAATTTAAAATGTCCATTGTCAAGAAAATGCTTCTAAACCAATTATAATATATGTTTCTTAAAATTTAAACTAGAAGGACATTAAATTTTGTAATTAAATGCCTATTTCAAAGCTTCCCTTGTGCAAATATTTGAGAACCACAGCTTGGTTATTACCTTCTCGGAAACCAATATAGTATTTTTAAAAAATATACGGAAATAGAATGTACTGATGTCATCATCCAAATGTTTATCTTCAAGTTACAAGTTAGGAAAACCTGCTGGCTTTTTACCCTGTATCATAAACATATGTGGCATATATAACTGCACAGTTTTGATCAATAAAAACAGACAAATACCATGCAGTTAAAATTAGCTATCATAACAAATATTAAATAATTTTCTTGGACCAGCTTAGCTTTGAAAAATGACTAGAAAAGAACTCTACTTCTATTTTTTTTCCAGAAAATAAATTACCAGTTAAAATAGGAAGAAATTTGGATTATCAATAATGTTTAAATACTCTGGCAATTGACTTCGAAATAAATGTTTAGCACTTAAGAAAATGAAATGAATTTAAATTTTGTTCTCAATTCCAATTCAAATAAGGTCGACACACACACCATATTAAATAGATAAACATATTAATTATTTTCAATTCATGCGTGATTACTCCTTACAAAGATATCATGTCTAGGAGATATGTACATGTATTAACAATTTTATTTATAAAAAAAATACCCAGTGTAGCAACATTTATTGTTACTGACAATAATTACAAACATGGCAAATGCACGAAGAGGTTTCTTTCATGATTATTAGATATGAAAAAATGAAGAAAATATAAAATAAAAGATAACCACTATAGTTATATACTAGGTCACTGAATATTAACTAGGGTCGGTAGTTCGAGAAATAAGAAATACTATAAGGAAGATAATGTAGAGTACAAAAAACAATAATTTTCTGTCCATCCACTTTTAATCTTATTTTAGTGTCATATCATTGCATTTTGAACACCTCAGTGCTTCTCAGTATGTCCTCAGTAGCCTCTGGAAAAACCCCAGTATCACTCAGTATCAGCTCATTACCCTCAGAAGCACCTCAGTGCCCCTCAATACTTCTACAGTATCAAAAGTGCTAACCTCAGTGCTCCTCAGTAGCACAGCAGACTGCGCACTGAAAACTGCAGTGCATCTCAGGCCTACCTCAGAATCTCAGAAGTAGCCTCAGTACAACTCAGGGTTTTCTCTGTACAACTGATTACGTCCTCAGGGTTTTGTTGAAATCTCAGGTTTTTTTTTAACACAGTAGTGGTAAAAAGACATCTAATTTTCGAGAACAATAAGTCAATTAGTTTCTCTAGCATTTGTATATTGAAATATTTGTAAGGGTATAAACGATGCATTTACCGTCCAAGCTCCATGTCCTTGAACATTTTTATTGCCATGTAATCTTAGATTTTGGGGGCATATAGTTTAGGCCCTGATCATCCGTCTGTGTAGCTGTCTCTTTGTCCGCAAAAACTATACATGTAACCATAAGTTTTGAAAGGTTGCAGTTATGATTTTCATATTTCTTACGACAAGACATTTCTTTGAATGCCATTAAATTAGGCTTTTGTGAATCTGACTTTCAAGTTTGACCCAGATATGAAAAACAAAAAAGAAAATTCATAACTCATAAACACTAACAGATCGAGTGCTTTGGATGGGTAGTACAGTTAATTAGCTGTAAATTCTCTCATTGCACGTTGATTAAGCATAATTTTCAACATACCATAGGGCAATAAAAAGAAAAATAAAAGACTGAACATTATTCCTCGATTGTTTTCAGTGACATATAACTCCAGCGTTTTATTTTATCATTGTAATCATAAAGATGACCAAAAATTATTTTTAAAAGGATATCTTAAACTCGGGAGATTTTCTTAAATGGGTTAGAGTTGTCCTGAACTGGGACGAGTTGTCTTGGGGGTGACCTTTCATGTGAGCGACTTGTCCAGGATTTATCTGTAAGCGATGTCATCCCCATATAAGTGTAAAATTCTCGAGTCAAGGACGTTAAACGTACAACAAACAAAACACCTATCTTTAAAATAAAAATGGAACAGAAATTCATCGTTATAAATTCGAACATGAAGCCTTCTGGCCAAAACCCTGTCAAAGTAAGTAATGTCCGGGAATTATGTATATATTTCCAACGTCTTTTTCTCTAACAAACATTGAATACATGTACAAATTGAATGAATATAATATTTTTTCATCTGTTTCTAAGTTGTTGAGTCACCAATTTGGATCAAGACTGAAGCTTAAAATATGCAAATTTATTTCAGTAGCATATTTGAGTAGGTGACAAACAAAACACATTTCTGACAACATAATTGTAAAACAACAGATGCTATTGATATTAGCCTGAAATATATTTTATTAGTATCTTCATTTTATAAATAGATGTAAACTGTTTAGTTTTTTCAATTGTGAGAGAAGTACAATAAGGAAAGTATGGTGTTGAAAAAAGTTTTCAAAGGTGCTATAGATTCTTTGTGTGACAGGTTTTATTGAAATTGTAATAAATAAAATTGCATGTGAATTTGATGTCTCACTCTGAATGATTTTATATGTCGAATAATTCATTATATGATATTAAAGTGCACTGCGCACGATGTCTGGTCTCTAAAGTAGGAAGTATTGTTGACCATGAGTGCTCGAGAAAAATGTGATGATACAACTTTTTTTTGAAGAATGATATAATGTTTGGTCCGACCATCTTCAGAAGGGTATCAAAGATTGTCATCTGTGGTTTCTGTTGGTCAATTGTTAAAAAATTCTTCATCAATTACATTGGCAATTACCAATTAATGTAGAGAACAGTATACATATAACACAAACAAAATCAAATAAAATCAACATATTTAATTGAAAATTACCAGAATCTATGAGGTGCAAATAACAAATAGTGATCGATTGTAGAAATTCTATAAAAAATAGAAATCTAAAAAGACAACCAGGTCACTACAAAGGAACTAAGACATGTACTGATAGATTATTTCTACCATGAAATTTTTATTTACATGGTGCTGATGTTAGTGTGTAGCTAAATGAAATACCATTTTAACCAGTCTAGACATTGTGTTGAAATCTCAAACTCTGAGACAGCTTTCCAGCAAAAAACCCTACTCAATACTCTTGAAATACAAAAATTGAAAAACAGAATGGAAAACCGGAAAAAGGAAAGGTATATATCAGGGATGGCAATTTATAATCGGTAAACTGATTACTCGATCGGAACTATAGTATCAGTAAGAAAATCTGTTAGTACTTGTATGCATGAGAAGGTCATAGCTTTTCAAAAGTTAGTGCTTCTTAAGCGAGTGCTTGGGTTTTTTGTTTTTTTTTTTTTTTGCAAAAGTGGGACATACTTACATGAAAGCTCAAGAGGTTAACAAAATGAATGTCCATATAAAATATGGAACCCAATCTCTAACGAATCAAAAGTTATAACATTGGTACGGACAACTTCGGAATGGACATTTTTCCGAACTTGCACATCCTTTTTCATTAAAGCTATCCTCTTGGGATTTTTTTAAATGGTGGGGTTTTCTACCTAAATGCATTTCTGAAATAAAAAATGCATCATTTTTGGCTAGTTCTTGATATATTTAGTGACGAAAATAAAATTCTATGGGAAAAATTGTACTTAAATTTACCCCATGAAAAACCCCACAAAAACTCCAAGGGATTTAAAAATTTCCCCCATGGGGAAAATATACCCATTACAATCAATGTAGGTTGTTTTAAACCAATATGTTGCTTGTATTGTAATGTGGGTTTTTTTCTCCCATGTTTCTTTATCATAGGGTTTAAAATCCCACATATTGATATTCTTGCTGTAAAATATTTTCTAAAAACTTTTTTTTTGTTTTTTTCTACTAATGGATCATTAGTATCTTCTCTGTTTGTCATTCTATAAAAGTGGATAGTAATTACAAATATCTATAATTTTTCAAATTTTAAGTACTCATTCTTCAAATTATTCCTTATGCAAAAGAATATTTATATTAAAACAGGTTTCCAAGGTAGTAATGAAACATTCCTCATAAAAATTTTCACTGATCATTTCATCGATGACAATTAATCTAGATAAATATAGAGTAATCTTTAAAAAAGGAAATGAAGCAAATGTAATACCAATACAATATATACAATAAAAACCAATTCACAGTACATGTTCGAAGACGTTCGCTTCCTTAAACTTATGTGAAATTATTTATTTTTTATGTTCATCATGTCTAGTTTGTGGATTTTTAAAAGATATGGTCATTCCCCTTGCATTCACCACTTATAAAATTTGATTTTTTTAATTCATGCAGAGTAAAGCTAAATATTTAATTAATTGAACTCATTCAGCTATATATCACAAGGTAAAACTATTAAAATCCTTTCATCCAATAGCACATAACACATAAATATTTACTCCTCTTGGATCCACCACTTGTAAGTTTAGATCATGATGACATATGACATATAAGCTAAATGTTTATTTTTTCTACTAATGGATCATTAGTATCTTCTCTGTTTGTCATTCTATAAAAGTGGATAGTAATTACAAATATCTATAATTTTTCAAATTTTAAGTACTCATTCTTCAAATTATTCCTTATGCAAAAGAATATTTATATTAAAACAGGTTTCCAAGGTAGTAATGAAACATTCCTCATAAAAATTTTCACTGATCATTTCATCGATGACAATTAATCTAGATAAATATAGAGTAATCTTTAAAAAAGGAAATGAAGCAAATGTAATACCAATACAATATATACAATAAAAACCAATTCACAGTACATGTTCGAAGACGTTCGCTTCCTTAAACTTATGTGAAATTATTTATTTTTTATGTTCATCATGTCTAGTTTGTGGATTTTTAAAAGATATGGTCATTCCCCTTGCATTCACCACTTATAAAATTTGATTTTTTTAATTCATGCAGAGTAAAGCTAAATATTTAATTAATTGAACTCATTCAGCTATATATCACAAGGTAAAACTATTAAAATCCTTTCATCCAATAGCACATAACACATAAATATTTACTCCTCTTGGATCCACCACTTGTAAGTTTAGATCATGATGACATATGACATATAAGCTAAATGTTTGAAATCAATTAGCCATAATCATAGATATCCTTTGATCCACCACAAATATTTAAAAAAAAAAGATTAATGTCCACTACAGAGGTAAAATAGGCAAAAACAATAATCCCCCCGATTCTTTGATTATGGGGGCAGGAAAATCTTTTTGTTCTTCGTGTATATATAAAACATTAAAAGGAATGTACAGAATTGTTATCAGGAGTACTGTATACGGGGACATTTTCGCCCCCGTTTTATTTTCGCCCTTTTCGCCCTACCCTCATTTGGGCGAATTTAAAACGGGGCGAAATGAAATAAAACAGTATAATTTCTTAAATAAAACTAAGATTGGGCGAATATAAAATGGAGCAAAATTGTTTGCAAGAGTAAAAGGGCGAAAATTAAACAGGGCGAAAATAACCCTGTATACAGTAATTTAAATAGGAAAGCCTATAAACTGCGCAATACATTTTAACAGATAAATAGATGCCAACATATAATCTATTTCTAAGTAAAGCATTCAAGGAAAACTCATTTGATATTTTACCTTTTCTTTTTGGTTATAAATGGTCATCATGATTTGATTTTTCCCGAAATTTATTCACCCTTTCTGCTTAATTAAAAATCGGAAATAGTATGTTATACGTCAAACCTGTTCAGGAATATATATTAAAATAAATAGCATAAATATTATTGGCCCCACTTTAATGACCAAACCCATTTCATTTTTATATTTCTCAAGCCATCTGATATTTTGTTTACTTATTAATCAATGTTAGTTATCAAGGCCTCTAAGAGAGTCTAATATAGGTCAACTGGACGTAAAGTTCTACAGTATGTTTCAAGATATAAATTAGAATACATTAATTAATAAAAAATAGTTGTGAAGTGTGAGAAGAACTGAATTTACGAGGGCTGTTCAATAAATAACGTCCTTAACTGTATGACATGCAATACAGATATCATATGACATTTGATTTGACTTTCTCTCATTGTTGAATTAAAATGAATTTATAAAGGTTTATGTGACCAATTTTGATCACATATTTTCATCGTGAGAAGCTGGGAAACAAGGGCTATTCGAGACAGTGCATAATAAATGAGTGGTAAAGAATAAGTAAACTAGAGTGAAAATATAAGCATCATTAAAGCTGCTGTAAATTTTGTTAAAAATCCAAAAGAAATATTCACTGAAATATGTGACATTTACAGCAACCAATGTCTGTTTTATAGACAAATGAGAAGGTGAATTTCAATGATAAACGATTATATAATGGGCATCAGAAATGGGTACTGTCCTTGCCAGCAATAATTATAACAACTTATGTACTGTTTCCAAATTTCAACAATAAATATTTGATGGATAGGATTGACTTTAAGACAGATAGGAAAATTGATAGACGTCATATCGGGAGTAGTTTACACTGTTTTTAAGAAAAGTTTGACGGCAAAAAAGCTTGGTACTCAAAGGTCACCCTATATCTTAAAAAATGAGTGAAAACGACAGCGTGTACGAATGTCTTAACAATTATTTTATAATATCAGTAATTGTAGTTATCCACGTTTGTTTGATATTCAAACAGATAATGGAACATGAATCTATTTCTTAAAACCCTCAAAACAAAATTTACCATAAATGTACTTGATAAAAAAAAAGCAAAGGTGTGACAAAAGCAAAGATATACAAGAGCACAAAGACAAGTTTATTTGCAATTTTCTTAAATGTTAGTGGTATTGTTGTTCAAATTCGTATTTGGGGAGACAGTTTAATTCCTGGAGGAGTCTAGAAAGCAATTTTTGCAAAAACATCGAAAGGTTTATTGGAGGAAGGACCTAGAATCAGGAATCCTCTAAATCAAGTTTTTTAATGACAGCGTCCAAACCCGCACGGCCCAAAGAGTAATGGGTTTTCGGGATAAAAGAAAGTTAATGTTTTTTTTCACATTAACAATACTCGCCAGATCTTATACCTTTTGATTTGTTTCTATTTCAAAACTTGAAGAAAACACCTTTCAGAAGGAAGAAACAAGCCCAGGAGATCTTTAGATCTGCAATTTTCCAGTAAACTAAGGGTCATACCCACAAATGAGTTCTAAAACCAATCAGAAATTGAATAAAAAATGTTACGGACATGTGTTTTAGTTCAAAGAGATCAATAAGTAAAATCATGAAGACTAAATCATTGAAAATCGTCTTTTGCTTCTTTCCAAGCACCGAGGACATTATTTATTGAACAGCCCTCGTAATATTTCACAACTCATCATCGGATGCTAATTAAGAAAGCTAAACTATAAGAATATACACAAGAAAATAAAACTAATGTAAAATTATAGCTTTACATTTCATAATTATATATTTTGAGCTTTTTCATTTTTTTCTGAATTTATTATAAAATTTTCATTGAAAAAATAGCTTTAAAAAGTTATGAATTAAAGTTGTAATACTAAGTCGAACCGATTGATATTGTGTTTTAGTTTGATATTCTCATTTTGCATCCGATATTACTTGATTTATAATTTAATGAAAAATAAGTTGTAACATGCGCTGCTCCCCAACATACTTGTGTTTAAGATATAAAATCAAATTGTACTGCGTTTTACAATATACGGGGACTGTTCCAAAATGTCGCAGACAATGTTTATAACTTGTTGAAATGCAATCAGTGCTAACCAGTTTTTGCAAAGACATTATATATTCAATGTTCTTTAAAACTGTGAATTCTTAAATGTCTATCTTTCATATTTCTAAGACGATTTATACGAAGACCGATATAATCTGCCGGCGCACGAACAAAATTCGGAATGATTTAATCATATACCTTTTACATTTGCTTTTATTTCTTTAGTACTGTTGTAATGTGACACGATCTTGGGCAATACAAACATTTTGTTGGCCCTTTTATTCCTGAGATTTACTTTAATTAATTATCGAGATATGTTTTTCTTTGAGCATGGATTTATTAAAACAATAAAATAATAAGTTATGAGAAATAAAATAAATTTAGAGTATAGTTATGGATAATGGGTCAGGAAGTACAATAATCAGTTGATTAGGTTAACTATAGATCGATTTTTGGTCAGGACATACAATAGTTAGTTGATTGGGTTACCCATAAATTGATAATGGGTTAGGTCATGCAATAATCAGTTGATTGGGTTACCCAATATTAGATCAATTTACCCAATATTGGGTGGTATCAGATTTTTACCCAGTTATAGGTGAGTTGGGATTGAGTTGGTCAGATGTTAATGGGACGGACCAACGTCTCAGACTGAAGGAAACGTCTAAAGTGTCTTCTTTATATACCTTTTCAATACACTAGTGCGTATTACTTCACGCGCTAATAACAAGCGGTACCGCTATCATTCGCACAACGTTTGTATGGTAACATATGGGCGGCGGAAAAGGTAAAAAAGTCGCTAATGCAAAACTAACAACTAATTTTATGAATATATGTATACGTATGAAATACGTAACAGATAACCTTAAAACAAAATTGACTAGCTCGTTTGCAAAATCAACAGACTCATCTGCAAAACTAACGATCACCAATGCAAAACCAACAATTATATACTGAATTGACTCTAGATGGCGTTCAAAAACACATATTACCTGAATTAAAGCTATATGGCGGGCAAGTTTTTCTACGTCATCATTACTTGTGTACTTTCTTGGGAATGTAAATTCCCAAATAGTTTTGCATTAACGTCTTTTTTTACACTTTCCGCTGCCCATAGTAACACTTAAACCTTTTGCACCAAATAATCATAAGGCTTTAGCATTACAAATGCGGGAAAAGGGATGATATTTTGTTTGGGAATTGTTTTGGAAACGATGTCAAATCGGATTTGGGTACCTTGCAAGGTAATTGATTGGAGAACAATGCCAAACGGCCATTTGTTATTATGATAGCGCTGATATATGGAGGAAATTCGGGTTTGTACATTACAACCAAACGATATTCGTGAAATAAACAAATACAATGACTTATAAAGCATACTGTACATGCACATTATTATCATACGAAGATTGGTGACTTCCCCATGATATCTACAAATAGAATTATAATACATAGATTATTCAGGACAAAAATTGGGTGATCCAATCTTGTGGGTTGATTTGGTAAGAGGAAAATCTGCAACACAGCCCCCTTTTATGTAAACATTTGTCCCGAATGTTGGATCTTTTTGTCAAATCTCATATTTAGGATTATGTTTAATGGGAATATTGTAATGAACAGTAGCATTTGCAATAAACATAATCATGGGCCATAAAAATATATAAATATCAATAATTACAATGTGGTCAACAAGTTAAATCTTAAATTAAGACATGAATAACAATAATATGCATAACAGTTAATCAATTATCAATACTTTAAATTTTAAAAAAATGTTTTCATCACAGTTCGTCACTTCCTGGATCCTCTGGAATAGAAAATTCACAACATAGACGAATCACAAATCGACACACCACAATAGTTCTTTGAAATGTCCAAAAGGTCCATTTCACATCCGTTTCAGCGTCACCGGGAAATGTTCAGGATCAATGTCTTGAAGTACATCACACAGCTTTGAAGACTGCCTCAAGGCAAGGTATGAATTAAGGACGGCTCGCTTAGGTGATGGGTATGGTACATATAATTCCTTTACATTATTTTGTATTTCTTCATTGTTGGGGTAAGACAAGGCTGGGAACACGTAAGGGCTCTTTTGAGTTTTTCGAAAGCTCCATGGCAATTTTCCTTCAAATGGATGTCTAGCTTTCGTTCATTTATAATTTCTTTGGGAACATTCTCAACATTAATACATTGCAAATGGTCTGGGAATAGAGGGTTGAGCTCTTGGCTAAGAGTATTAATGGTATAGGTATTGATTGAGTCTTCCAGTACATCTTGCATTTCACATTTGACTGTGGCACATTAGGCATTCTCATATAGTTTACTGCTTTCATATTCCTGTGATATACTGGGACTTCTCTTTCTACAGGTACAGTGGTTTCGGGATTCAACAATTCTCTTTTCTCAACAAAACTTAGGATAGGCTCTATTATTCCAACCTCATCCTTAAATAAAGGATTATCTACATTTGCAGGAGCAACATATTCACAATGGGAAGGATTTCCAATATCATCAGCAAGACTTATATTGCTACAACACAGATCTTTTACATAAAATTACTTCAGCAGGGAATATCTATACCCTGTACCTATAGTTTCATCTTTTTCACAAAAAGGTCACATGAATTCTGAGTCATAAAATCTAGTCTCAATATGCAATGGTTTTGTATATCAGTTACAAGTACTTTATGGATAACGTGAAAATTTTCAAGGGATATTTTGATTGGGTATTCTCCCTTAACTGGGGTTACATTACCACTTACAGATGAAAAATTGCAAACGCATCACTTGTGAATTCTTATTTGTAAACTGAACATTTGCCGAATCGGTAATAGTGAAAATATGCCATTACTTCTAAAACAGTCGGATCGAAAAATGTCCTGGTATCATAAAAAGACCCTTAAATGACCTTCTTGTCCAAAAATCAATAAATTTCCAGCTAAGCTATGCGCATAATTTTTGTCCAGATATGAAATTCTTGATCACTAAAGATGGTATGTGAGGTTGCCATAGGAGTAGTCCTCCAGTTATAAATCAAATAAACAATCATTGACTCTCGTATCGCCTAGTAATCATCCAGTGCTATAGTGACCATACCAAATCCACGCATCTTCCGATTGACCTAGTTTTGTGAACAATTTTCAACTTATTGTATGCTCCTAACTCAATGCTGTAACTATCTATTGTAAACATTTTTATGTTTGTTAATCTATTTGCAATTTTTTTGTGAGTGGAATTCATACCATTGTTATTGTTTTCATTTTTTACAGATTTTTCTAAATGAACCCCCTGCAGCCGCCATACTATCTGCTTAAGTACGCTCTTCTAGCGTCAAACGAAGCATACGGTGTAACTTATTCTGACTTTTTAATTAGTACAAATATAAAGAACACAAATGCAGAGACAAAAATCATTTTTCTTCGAAAATGGAGTATACACAATTTTAATATTTTCTATAAATTGGTCACATTTTAGTAAACACTGTAGTTATTTATAAGGTATGACATTAATATGCTTTTTTATTACTCCCGCTTGAAAAACGGGAGGGTATAAAGTAATCGTTCTGTCCGTCCGTCTGTCTGTTACACTTTGGGTACTCATCTCTTATCCACAACTCCTCTCATACCACTGGATGAAATTTGATGAAACTTTCACAGAACCTTTATTACATATTACCATTGTGCACCTCCTATTATACTTTTTGATCTAACACACATTTTGGGTTTTCCATAACAAAACATTGACACTCTCATTATATTCATATGAGAGGCGGGGGTATCATTTAGTGAGCTCATTGCTCACAGTACCTCTAGTTTTTTTATTTGTGCGTCCGGCAATCTTTATGTTTCTAACCGAATGGCCAAAATTTCAGTTTCCTTTGTGTGTTTCAGTTTAGCTTCCCTTACGCTTAATCACATATCTGGGTCTGGTAGGGCATCAATAAATTGATCAACTGCCAGAATGCTTATAATGGTTGGGTCAGTCGTTGGGTAAGCTTGACTAGATAGCTTTTTAATAGATTGTGCCATTTCGCGTAAGGATTCATTTGTACCCCTACTTTGGTTTTGAGTTGGGCACGGAACATTTCAGATCTCTCAATGGAGCCATATCTCCTATTTAGTATTTTTAGAAGGGAAGAAAAGTCTCTTCCCTGATTTTCATTTAATTCAGTCAATAGAGCTCGGGCACGATCCGTAAGGCTACTGGCAAGATACAAAGATTTTGTTGATTTAGTCCCACCCATGCAAGTCAACCAAAATGTCAAATTTGGCGATGCACTCATCAAAGTACTCTGAGCAATCAAAGGTTTGAGGTTTTATGGTTACACGGGTTTTTTGGATGTAAATGGGAGAGGCATTCCATTTTCATTCCTATTTATTTTACGTGATCCCATCTTGTGGGTTGCTTTGGTAAGGGGAAAATCTGTAACACTACGTAAAATGTTAAACTCAAATTTAAATCAGTTATACAAGAATCAAAATCTAATTAACAAGTCAAACTTTCATATAAATAGCATTAAAATAGACGATTGGTGTCATGATTGTCAAAGTGTTGTTGGAAGTTTTTACTATCGTAAATCAAAGTTCCAAAGTTTTCACCAGAGAAAAACCAAAGTTTTAACTTTGGTACTATAGTTAACTATAGTAAACTAGAGTTTACTATAGTTTTTTGAGTTAGGGGTGTGCCGATATATACTTTCATGCTTTCTTTATTTTTTTCTATTTTTTTATATGAAATGTGGTATCATCATGAAACTTTAAATGCATAATAATAAACTTATACTCTTTGCTAGGACATAAAAAGAAATTTAATTTAGCAAAGAGAAATTTTCCCTCTCTACGACATTTTGGGACATGCACCCTCGTTTATGAATTAGATTGCCTAAGATAATAAACAAAACTGTGAAAAATTTAAGAAGAACTGAATTTGAATGCTTAAAATTCATCACTGAGAGCTAAAATATAAACAAAATACACAGAAAATCACAGGCGCTTGACGATTTTAATCTTTCTTTTTATTAATAAAATATCCCCATACTATAATAATTATAATGTGGGTTTTTTTTATTTAAAGAAAGGTTAAAAAGTCAAGCGCTTTTGAGAAAAATAAATCAAGTAAAACACGTAACATGCTTCTTCTACCTGTATTTTTCCCTCGGAGTATTTCTCAAAGCAATACTTCAAAATGCTTATAAAATATTTTTGTGGCCGATATAATGCTTTGCAACAAATTAAATTGTTTATCGAACATACATATTCGCATTGTTAAACATTTTTTTCAGCATATTACTCAATTATGAAACCCACGTAAATAAGAAATCAATTAAAATGATGACATCATAATATCAGGAATCGACTTCACTTGTCAATGTTCAGCTAGTGGAATTAATTTTTGTTTAAAACTTTTCAATATATTATTAAAATATCCTGAATTACAGGTACATCTGTGACTTTGTCACAGGCTTTATTTTATGATGAGCATTATTGAATTAAAATTCTCTATAAAAGGAATTTCAAAAAGGAAAACAATTCATTTTCCTTGCGAAATGTCAATAATGTCGGCCTTTCTGATGCCTGTTTTCCTTCTGGTCGTCTGCTTCGCCGAGGCTGCTGCATATAACCTCTTCCCTAACCACCACCAAGGCAACCACTTTAGAAATGTGGCGTATGGAAAACATGCGGTTCAAAGTTCTAGTTATAATTCCGAAAAATTTCCAGCATCGAATGCTGTCAACGGTCTCCTTACAGACTTCGCCCATACCAAAGTAGAAAAATTCCCATGGCTGCGGATTGATCTTGGAAGGAACTATGTAGTTCACGAAATAGAGGTCTTCACGAGAAACTGCTGTGGTAAGTAATCAACAGCCTAAATATCAAACTTTCTTAGTTACCTTAGTTACCTTGCATCTTAGTTGACTGCTTTTATTGTTTCTATTTTATATTACAAATCCGGAGTGATCATATTTTATCCATCTAATTAACATTATAATACAAACACCCACTAAATGTTTTGACAGGTGAGACATATAAGTTGGCAATGAGATAATAATATTGCTTGGTTATGTTCCTTTTTAAAAAAAAAAATAAGCTGTAATAATCTGAAAAAATAAACAGAGGGTTGGGGATGTTTGTATCACGAAGATAATTAAAGGGAGAGAAATACCGACTTAGGTCGTGTACTACACGTATGAAATAAACATGATAAAAGTTGTAAATTCAGCGATGGTCAGCATTTCATTTGTTTAATTAGTCATCGAAACTAATTTTTTTAGCGATTAACTTAAAGACAATAAAAGCTGTAAACTCCAGCGATCGTCAGCATCTCATTGTTTGATTAGTTATTTGTACAAAAACTCAGCATGCGATAACATATTGTTATATCAGATTTGTTTTGAATTATCATTCATTTCCATCTATAACCGAGTGGCTAAATGGAAATCTATGATCATTGTAAATAATTTAATGTATCACTTATGAAAAAAGATTGAATCGCACATATGATCAAAATTAAAAGTATATATGATAAAGGTTTTTTTTAAGAAAAAGATGGTCGTAATAATGTTTGTTTTCATTGTTTTATTCTTTTGCACTTTTCTCACTATATTTATATACACTGTAGGTGGCCGACTTCATGACGTTGACGTCAGAGTAGGCAAAACACCGTACGTCATGCATTTTTGTGGTCATTTCTCGGGACCTACAAAAGTTGGACAAAAGTTTTCTGTTTGGTGCCCTTCTGGTACAGTTGGTCGATATGTACAGATACAGAACGTCGCGGGATCGCCGAGCTACTTTGACCCGGCAGAAGTTGTTGTTTGGGGACATCTGTAATTGATCAAACATTTCTCAATGCATTAATTGGGCACATTTGTATTTGCTCGATGAATTCTCAATAAATTGAATTTGCATGAAACGTATAATTCTTATATTATTTGTTTTAAGATATTTTTATGTAAATGTAATGCTTGAATTTTAAAGCAAACTAAGGAAATGTTTTTCGTTACCACACAAATATATATCTTAGACCCATTTATTCGAAATTAATATCAACCAGTTTGCATTGAAATTAATAATTAATTTATTATAAATCATGTACGCGACCATGTAGCATGGTTTACCATGCATATAAGAAAAGAGTGGTTAAATCTGGAAAAAATGTCTAAAATTGTATGAAAAGAAATAACACCTCTAATTAAAAAGAACAGAAATGCAGTCTACTTAAAATAATATAACCGGGTCAACCTCATTCTGGACTCCAGCATTAGTTGATGTTTTATCCCAACCAGCAAAGGTTTAGGAAGGCAGAGTCCCGAATGACATTGGGCCGATCATGCATATGTTTGATATCCACCAGGATCTTATTAAATTCCGCAATGATAGGTTAACCGACTTCCTTCTTAATCTGCGGTTAAACTAAAAGGATTCTACAGCCACTTATCATAAAAATTGAAGAATGATTTAAGGGTTCGCTTACCATAGTCAGGTAAACTCGATCATTCACTGGAACTCGTGAAGAGGTACCGGGATGACTCATTTTCGCTATTTCTTTTATTTTATAATTTTCCTTCTAAATTTGCGGACCTGAGCGGCCAACAGGTGTTGGGGAGTGGCGATGTTACACAACCTGTATAAAATGCAACCAAGACAGTCAAGATTCAGCTTTCCACTCTTTATTAAATTAAACAATCTATTTGTAATCGTTCGTTAATGATAACAATGAATAATTTCTTACAATATACTACGCATTATACTAAACATTACTAGTTGTAATATACATGTATGAAAAAAATGTAACCTGTAAATAAATTAAGGCATTTGATAATTTAATTATTTGACAAAAACTGCGCAAGTCTAGAAAATTATCTCACCTGTATAAAATGAAACCAAGATTTAGCTTTCCGCTGAAATCCTGTCTATCCCGGCCGTTCATTTCATACTAGATATACGTTTGCAGATTTACATCTCCATATTTGTAACTCCTTCGAAATTTGTAATAAATACTTTAAATTATGATTTGAATTTTAATTACTGTTATTCTGACCTTGAATACTTTTTAAACTTTTAATGCACTTTTAAAATAATTTCTATCTTTTGCATAATCTTTAAAAATTGTTTTCCGTAGTTGAATTATCCAAACACCTGAACTCTGGTCACTCCAATCTCATTGGTTGCTTCTTCCTCCTAAATAAATACATCTTCCGATACACAAGTAAACAACCGCATTCTAATGAATCGCATATTCTTGTAATTGTTCAGGTTAAAAGGTCACCCTAGTGGCCAGCATCTTTGTTTATTTATATCTCTCTCCGGCGAAGAGTGCAAATACACAAAAACGTGTTACAATCTTATTTTAGTCAATTTTTGTTATGATAATAAAACAGTGATAAATAAACAAATTAATGAATAAATAAATTCATAATAAGTGAAAATAATATGTCAACACACACATAAGTCAATCTGAGATGATATCATGGTCTTATTTTACGTAGCATTGTATCTTAAATGCAATTACAGATGACAAAAAGTAAAGGACGGTTCATTATAACAATCAAAACTGGGAGCAGATGAAGAGCAATTAAACTAAGCCTCTAAAATCTCAGAGGCGGGATCAGATAAAGATCAAACTAAGCCTCTGAAATCTCAGAGGCGGGATCAGGTGAAAGGGAGAAGTACATGTAAACATCGCTAGTTGAGATATGAGACTGTCCGCACTTTAATCTAAAAAAAAGTTGTTAGGGCTATATCCCCCCACCCCTCCGTTGCATATAACGTTTTTCAAAGAATTTGATTTTGATAGATTTGATGTCATTATTATGGAAATGCTTCATACAGGGAATTGTATTTAAATGAAGTTCTTTCTCTTTCATTATGGTCATCTAATTAAGCGCTATTGAAATAACGACCACAATTTTAGCTTTAGATAAACTGAATATTCCCTACTATCCAAATGATTTTGAATAACCATACCTATACTGGACTCCTTACAAACAAAATACATTGTGTGTCCAAGTTAATGTAATGTCCCACCAAATCTTTTTTCCCTTTACATCTCATTAATCTAATTAATGCAGTGAAAGAGAAGTATGATGAGTACTGTATAACAATATATTCGAAAGGTCGTGTAAATACGATCGACACTAAAAAACCCCAGTCACAATTCCAAGAACGACCAACGGCCGACGGGTATTGAAGCAAAAATGGGATTCTTCGGGTGACTTTCGTCAGTTCATCGGCCGTTGTCTTGGCCGATTTTGACCTATTTTTTTTGTCGGCGGAACCATTTTTGTGTCCATCGGTCCAAGTTATAATTTTCATGGGTCGGTGACCGACTTCTTCAACTGCAGTTATCCGTCGACAAACCTTCGATCCTCTTCCGACCATCGGCGGTCAGTTTATTAAGTCGGTCGTTCGTCGTTTGACAATAAGGGTGTTGAAATTTTCGGCCGACGGTTAAAATAAAGAGCTCGATGTTCGGGCGACGATTGGCCGACTTGTGAATATTTAACCTATTAGGGATACATAACACAGACAAAATTTTGATGCATGGATTGATATAAATCTTTTGAACGGAAATAACATAAATAATTAATACATAAGGTATAAAGAAATCTTGAGTATTCTTTGCTGCTTAGATATGCACCATTTGTCGTTTTTATGCAATTCCATACAAATTTTGCACACATTTTCAACATTGAGTCACACTTTTATAAGATTCTGCCACTTTGCCTTGTAAACATCACTCACGTAACCTATCTGAATATAGATCTATGAAAAAATATTGCTGATTTCTAAAGAAAAAAGATTTTCTGTGTTATTTATCCAAGTCATCGGTGTCCCTAGGAAATAGTGTGACTGCTCCGTGTCGCCCGATACTGTGTCGGACGATCCTGTTCTTTCAGCCGACAAGACCTGAAAAATTTAGTCGCCCGAGCATCGGCTTAAATGTGACTAAGGCA
>PRKT01000686.1:0-34692 GCA_003671525.1 Saccostrea glomerata
CTAGAATCGCAGCTAAGTTGGTCGAAAGATTGCTATATATATATATATATATATGGAAGAAGAAGCGTTCTTTGTGCCAGACTCTGAAGAAGATATGGAGGATGATTCAGTGAAAGCGCCAGAGATACAAAAGATATTGTCCGGACGGAAGTGTCCGCTATGCACTGCTAGGACGCCAGCTACAAAGCCACATGTCTTGCGCACTCACCTTCCATGGTACTTTGGAGCTTTGACAGCATGTTGAAAATGTCAGACTTTTCTGATAGCAAAGTTTAGTTATTGAACCTGTTTGAGGATGCTTATTGTCTTGCCCGGTCCCAATGTTTTCCCATTCATCCACCGACATCTATGGATTCACACGTCCACTTGAGAATCATATGTAATTTCTTACTGCTTAATTTACCTGCCTTACAGATAGATATTATTGCGACCATGCAAGAGCTGACTTTTTCCGGATGCTATGTGGCACCAATTCTTTCCCTTAGCAGGCCAGACCTACTACAACATTTTTGGAATTCCTACTTCCTTCTAGACATCCTACGAACTAGGTTGAGGGATTTTTTTGCATTGGAAGATGAGTTCGTCGACCCTGCTTTCCGACTCAGTGTGGTCATCGCCAACTACGTCTTTCCAGATCATTGGGAACGATTCCGCCAGCAGGCTAGAGATCCAAGGATCTACTTAACTTTTGGACTCCACCCTTACACTGCGAAGATTGATTTCTCCATGGGACAGCTGCGGGAACTTCTGAAGGAACCAGGTTGTTTCAGCTTAGATTTTACAACATCTTGCCGCTGCAGTCCCAGATGCCGAAGCCTTCATCAATGCAAGAAGGATTCGATTGCCCGCCAACGATCATTTCTTAGAGAAATTCTCCCTTTGGCGAAAAACATGGACCTCACACTCGTAGTGCACTGCAGAGACCTCCATTCCGTGTATGCAGCCAGAGAATTCCTTGCTCTTTTGGAGGAGTTGGGCCTGACAAACTTGCGGATCCATAGGCACTGATACATTGGAAGTACAAAAGAAACCATTGCATGGATGGAGCGTTTAACAAATGCAAACTTTGGTTTCATTTCTAGTTTCCTGGGATTGTTTGAAACAGCAGACGCTCTCTGTGCAATGCCCATGGACAGGATTTGGTCGAGTCAAATGCTCTACACTTGCTACCGACTTTCCGCATTGATGTCAACACCCCATGGGATCTTTTGTCAGTGGCTGAGAGGATTGCCAAACTGACGAGGACAACAGTGTCTGACGTCCTGACACAAACCCTTCACAACCTAAGATGCCTTTACCGAATATAATTCATGTTGCTTCGTGTTCGTTGTATATATATTGTGTATTTCTTGCAATGCCTTGACGTGCCGCATTATTGGTTTTTATTTCAGGTCCAGGATAGGATCATTTTTTGGAACAGGGGGAATGTAATACAATAGTTTGTATCCTTTGCCGAGCCCCTATATATATATATATATATTCCCATGTTGTACCCCTTTTTGTATGTGTGCATATGACGTCACCCTTTCGTATGCATAAGAAGAAGAAGACGCCATTCTGTGTAAGCACCAATGGGTAACTTTTGAGAATTTTTTCGACCTGATCTGTGCGGTCAGGGGCTGCCATGTGCGCCTCACATACATAATAACTTGCTGCTGTGTGTGCTTGTTATCTCTGTATATTTGAGTATTTGTTGACTGCATTGCTTATGTAATAAATGTCATAACTACAATATAATACAAGTGAAAAATCATATATAAAAATCAAGAAAGAAAGTAAATATATTTTTTTAAAAATAATCAATTGTAAGAAAAATCTAGGCTTTATTTTAAAGAACTTGAGAACAATATCTTTCCAAGAAACAAAAAAAAAAAAATTAACAACAAACTGTCATTTTTATTTTTACAAATCAGTTTTGCAAGCTCCATTAGGAAGTGTGTTCATCCTTATGAGAGTTGCTTCCTGGAACCTGTGAAAGGGAACTTGTTGTAACGAATATTGATACGACTGTGGCGATCCTAAATAGTCTCCTATAATTTGTTGACAGATCCCCAGTATTTGCCAAGAAATATCCCTGAGGTGAAAAGTTACGTTAACCCCGTCATCATAGAGCAGCAGAGCCTTTAGATTCTGTAGAGATTGTTGTGACGTCACTATTAGTGGTGTTCCAATCATCGATTATAATCGAAAATCAGTCGATTGCTGACATAATCCAAGCAATCAATTGTATTTTTAAAATTCTGATTAATCGGTTTATTATTTTGTTTCACAAGCCATATAGTTTTTAACCATAATTTTCTATCCACAGCATTGCTTCTGACTCATTTGTGTAATGTAATTGTACAATTAACAAACTCTTGCATTTCTACCCGGAAAACAAAGCATGTTTCTGGGCATGGGCATACCTTTAGTTCTATAAAATGAACAAAGGACAAACTGGATCACCAAAGAGAGTCGTCATTTACCCATTCTTACCATTTACTCGTTAAAATTGATATACTTTTTACATGTCCGATTATAATCGATAATTAGTTAGTTAGAGGAACCCAATCATCGATTATGAAATTCATACCGATTCCCATCACTAGTCACTATGTCACCAAGTTTTTGGTGATTCAGTATAAATAATTTGTTTAACATCACTTGAGGTGGAATGGTCAATAAAGACATTCCATTCTTATTACTAATCTTCTGTTCGAATGTAACCTAACATATCATTGTACAACATAGTGTCAAACACTACAGCTCTTCTGAATTTTTGACCAAGAGACATCCCTGTAGTGTTGCGTCTGTACATATCTCTATCTACAAAACCTCCATACACAATATAAGGAACTGAAATTCTCTCCTGTGCTTTCTGTGTGACCGTTCATACATATGTACTCTGTAGAAGAAAGCAGCGAGATACAACATTTCTGAGACACAGCCTATTGTACATGACAATATTAACAATGAAGAGACTTTAGTTGTATTGACATAAATAGTACGATTAGTTTTTGCATATGTAATGTTTTGTATCAATAGAGCAGAATTTCTTAAGGTACCAGATATTATATATTGTATGGTAACTGCTTGATGTGGTGTTAGTTTTTTCCGAATAAGACTCCCTATTTGATTCATAAAAAACTGCAACTTCTGTGTATGAAAACTAAAGTAAGTTTCAAAAGAGATTAGTTCTTTAAAGAAGCTGGTAACTAACTCTAAAATTGTTATGATACTGCTTTCGTCCGTAGAGAATCTCAATGCATTATACTATGGCTTGACTGAGATAAGGTCTGAAGGTTGGACTACATAGAGGACATGATATCCCAATACGATACAACTGATACAGCTGGCTGAACAGTGACGTTTGTACAGAACCAGTGACTCTAAACAAATTTTCTGGAATAAAAAAGTTCGGACATGCTCCGATTAATACCGAGTATATCAAAAATTTGAAACATTTCCAAAAATAAATTAATAATTTCTCTAGTTTCCAGGTCGAAGAACTATCATTCTGAATCACCCAAAAATCAATTGTTTTCATGTAGTACGAACAAAGAATCGAATTGCTGTTTTGAGAATTAATAACTTCTCTCAGGAAAAAAATTAATAGACCATAACACAAAAACTGAGAGTGATTCATAGCACACATAATTTTTTTCTTCTGCTTGTGAGAATGAGATTCTCCACTCCTCCCAATGATCAGGTGTGCTGCCGATAGGAACAACATGGAATCCTTCACTCAATATTTCTGACACAACTCTATCAGTCGGCCAACCTTGTTGACAACACTTTTGTATCCATGGTAATGCTTTTGTCGGCCAGTTGTGTGATCTTCTTCTTTGATATTGGATGAACAGGGTCCATGTGTAATGGATGAAGCAAAGCGGGGGTAAGTGTTCTGGATATATTGCGAATTATTATTGCGAAATAATGTACTAGAAATATATATTGTGTTATTCTTAACTATACAGGAGGATCGGAAAATTGTGTCATTTGAGGAACTCATCAGAATTAGCCTGGAAAATACCGGTGGTAGATCATCACACTACTTCAGAATCACGATGTGTTTTTGGATACGGTGGAGACTGATCTGAGAGAGGTCACAAATTTCCCTGTGATCTTGAGGCCACATCATTAAATCAACATCAGAAGTTATAAGTCTAAATCCCTCACATCTACTCCCACTTAATTTGCTGTGATAACCCCTCATTTTAAACACAGGTTTATTAACAGCGTACTCAGTGTCTATCACTTCTCTCTTGATCCTCACTTCTGTAGGACTCCCTATTTCATGACACAATCCTTAATACACAGCCTCTGATAGCAGACGGATGTGACCCATTCCAATGTATTATAAAAGGAATTCAGAAGCAAAAATCTTAAATCAAAAATATTGATTTATTTTTGTCTGTATAATATTACTATTTTCTTTCATAGTAATTTCACATAGTTAAACATGTTAAAATACCTCTTCTTATCGTGTTTATATTCAGACGTAAAATGTATGAGGGGCATAACATTATCTTAACAATCATGTATCATTGTTCAACCAAAGTAGTTAGATATTATAAAACAAAAAGGTTGTAATGTGTACAATCCATATTAAGTAAACGTCCAAGGTGACTTTTAAAGATATATTTATCTCTCATTTGTACTTTCGGTTTGAAATATCCGCTAATTACCTGTATTCTTTTTAGGAGCTTTAAAGTCTTTTAAACTCATGATCTTAATTTAAACGCATGTACCGGTAGTTTAATTTAAGTAGAGAGTGTCGTGCATTAAATAACACAAAGTAAATAAATCATAGCTGAAATAACATCAGATTTAACGTATTAAATCCTATGCGATAATAAACCTAATTATATTACGTTCTAATCTATGGAACATCGATTTAAATTTAATAAACGGATGAGATGTTACAGATGTATTACTGATCTAACATCATCTGTTAAATATGTATGCATTTAGAGTCAGTGGTCAAAATCTTAAGCACACTCTAAAATAATTAAATAATATTCTCATAGATTCTCTACAGATTTAAGTACAAGGCCAAATTCAGGATTTTCCCATTCTGCCACCAAAAACGCACAATCTAGCGATCCGCATCACTATAATTATTTACCGGTACATGTCTCCCTTTAAATAATACGTACAAAAAAGTGGTGTAAATTTTAGGGGTTTTGAACAATATCTCATTGGTTATTATTAAATAAAAAAGCTTAATCTCTCCTTCATTTTGTATATAGAATGCACGTAGTATAGTTTCAAGTCAATAAACAGGAAGAATAAATATGAAAGTTGATACAATTGAAGAGTCATTCTCTGTAAGCATCAAAATGGGCAGGAAATTGATTCTCACAGATTTTGTTGAAACTTGGTGAAATAATTACATTATAAGCCCGATTTGCCAAAATATTATTTAAACTGATCAATTCGTCTTGTTTCCATGCAAACCAGGTTACTTGTTTTTGCACATAGGTGGAGAATGCCTAAAATGACATTTCAACAGAGCTTACTTTGAATGTAAAGGTGGCTGTGTCTGTATTCCAATGTAGGCCTAGACTTCTCTGGGTGGGAGGAGTAGCTGTTCTAAATCAAGATTCTTTAAATCTTTTTCTAAGTCACCTTGGTCTAGACCATTAAGCACCTGTCTGCTGTTCGACGCAAACTTGTGGAGTCTTATCCTGCCATTGTCATATAAGGCTTGCTTAGTGCGGAGGACAAGGTCAACGGTGTTTTCAACAGTTTTACAGGAAAACAATCCGTCATCTACGTAGAAGCTCTCTCTGATAAGGTTCTGTACGTCTTGGTCAGCAATTTCTAAAACTGTTCGGAATCCGTAATTGGCCACTTCTGGCGATGCAGTATTTCCAAATACATGTCTATCATTTGATAATCGACAAGTGGTTAATTGAAGTTATTGTTTTGGTGCCATATAAAACGCAAATAACATCGTTGTTCTTCTGGTACTTTGAAATTATAAACCATGTTTACGTCCATGGTAATGACTACCTTTTCCTGACGGAATCGAAGAAGGATATAAACAAGACTGTTCAGCAAGTCAGGTCCTTGAAAAATCACAAAATTCAATGACGCATCTTGATATTTTGCCGACGAATCAAACATCACACGAATGCTCTCCGGCTTCTTCAGATGGAATACTGCAAACATTGGTAAGTACCATCGCTCAACATTAACAGTTAGTTTGAGAGCCAATTCTGCATGCTCATTCTGTAGAAGCTATTCTTCAAATTCGATGACTTTTTTTTTCTTTTCTGTGTTAGAACGCAAGTTGGAATCAAACGACTTGCCTCTATGCAGGGCCATTGACCGGCTATCTGGCAGAGTTTTTCTTCCCTGCCGAAGAGTAATGGCCCTTCCCAAAATCCGTCGTTAGATCTATGAAAACTTGACTCCATGACGTGAAGAAACTTCTTGTCTCCTATTGAGAGGCCTGGTTTCTCATCACACGGTAGACTTCTAAAAATGTCACATTCTTTCACCAAGATCTCACTTTCACATGGAATCAAATGTGTGGCTCTTCCACTTGACAATATAGAGGCCTTCAAAACACTGACAGTCAGGTTGATGGATCTTCTGAGGCAAACGTTCCCAATTATCACGAAGCCGAGGGATCGTTTTTGACTAAAAGGTAAGACATCTGTTTTCTATTCTTTGATCCAATACATGGTGTGCTGTTATATTAGATGGCGGCCAATCAAAAGTTTAATATTGACACTCTCGACAATCTTATGAATGAGAGATATGGAAATAACGAACAGTATTCAATCTCAACGTCCATTAAACAAATATACAAAATAAGAGCAGAGCAAACACGGACCTCCGAAACATCAGAGGTGGGATCAGGTGCCATGGAGGAGTTCATCAACTTGTTTGTCAATAATTTACCTCGTTTAAGAAATTGTTCATACGTAGAACATGCTTTAGCATATCTAATCAAGTGAGATATAAATACTCCGTATGCAGGTGATGAAGGTATATTGCTGCATAAGAAAGGGAAGTTGACGATAGAAAAGTTAAAGTCATCACGTTTATCATATAGCTTTGTTGTTAGATTACGATAAGTGTCTTTTTCAAGTAAAATATCCTAGTATGAAGCAGAAGTGTCGGACTCGGTGGTATCTTTTATCTCAAGCTCACCAGGATATATCGTGTCGACATAGGAATGGAAAATATCATTATAAATTGACAATACGTCGTCGATATATCTAAATGTCGAGTTGAAGGCCACAGCAAGTGTTTTCTTAAGTGAATACATTTCTTAATATTATGAAAGTGTGAATAACCTCTCGCAACAGCTTTAGATGGAATCTCGTTCCTGTTGTCAGGTATCTCATCACATTCGATGAGGCTTGGTAATGTGAGAGTACATGATCCATCTAGTGAGCGCACTACATATCCCGATGCTTTCCGACCAGATGTAACAGATCTCCCTGTACATGTTAATAGCACATATTCTGCCTCTGGGCCACGTATGTTGAAAGCATCAAAAAACGATAGTTTTGCCAAGGTTTTGTGTCTTTGTCGTCTTTCAGACAGTAAACTTTTCGTTCTTGATAACGCTCTCCCTCTGGAAACACCGACACTATAACACAATTTTTCAAACAAGATTTAGAAGTGTTTTGTGGAACATTACATAATTCTGTGCAACATGCATTCACATCGGACTGCTCCCCCTCCAGGACTTTCCTAAGTGAAGATTCTGGATGAAGAATGGCTACATGTTCCGTCGAATTACATCTTTCACACTGAACCGACTCATGACAGTTCTTTATAGATGACGTCTCTGGCCTCAACATTTTAGACAATATTCTTTCATGAAAACGAAATCGATTCTCTCGTTGTAAGGTTTCCTACAGAGTTTCTTACAATCTCGAAGAGCATGGTTGGAATTTCCTTCATAAATGGGACACCGTACATAGGAAATGTCACTGTCAGCTTCATATTCATGACGATCTGGTGCTACAGTTGTTTTGCGAATAAATACGTCCGACCTTTATGCGACTTTCTTTGTGGTGGATGTTGTGTGGTTGTATTCTGAGGTAAGTTCTCCAATATCAAACCAGGGTTATTTCTAAGCCTAGCAAAGTCTCGCAAGAAATGAACATTTTCGGAATCTCATACACCTGACACCCCACTACGGACTGCAGACTTTCGAACAAAAGTGCCTCACTAAATACTAAATATTTCAGCAACATTTCCCTTCCCATAATGAATAATACATCGCAGAAAACATTTATTTCTTAAAACCAAATGTTTCTATTTATCATTTAAATAAATCTTTAAATTACTGTTTTGCTTCAAATTTCATGAGATCGAGCTCGAGAGTTCTAAAGCCTAAAGTTCTAAACAGCAATATATCAAGTTCCCTAGGACTAAAAGCCGTGGATTTCTGGATAAGTAAAAATCCCGAAAAAATTAACGTCAGATTTACAAAGGATTTTATATCAGAAGCAACAGAAATAGTACTATCAAATAATACATTCACGTTTAATGGAAAACATTTTAAACAAATAAAAGGAACGGCTATGGGCACCTACATATGCCACATTAACATTAGGATACTTAGAAGAGAAAATGTATAAGAAAGTGGAAGAGCAATTCAACGAAGAGGTGAAACTTTATATTACTAACAACTGGAAAAGATATCTGGACGACTGCTTTATTGTTTGGAAATACAGTAACAACGAATTGTCTACCTTTAAAACATTACTGAATGAACTTAATCCTGATATAAGATTTACAGCGGAGGAAAGTACAGATAGAATTCCATTTCTAGATATCGTGGTTATTAAGGAAAACGATGTCATTTTGACAGATATCTATTACAAGCCAACCGACACGCATCAGTATCTTCATTTTAATTCTTGCCATCCACGGCATACAAAAAGAGCCATCCCTTATAATTTAGCAAGGAGAATATGCACCATCGTAAATAAGGAAACATCCAAAATACAAAGACTACAAGAACTGAAAGAGTATCTACGGATACAAAGTTATCCCGAAAAAATTATTGATAATGCTATTAAAAAAGCCATGGACAGAGAGGATCTCCTTAACCCTGTGCAACAAAACAAGACGGATTCCAGGATCTTGCCTTTAGTAACGACCCATAATCCCCAGAATACAAACGTTGCACCGATTGTTTACCAACTCAACGACGTTTTGAAAACCGACGAAACTATGTCTAAAATATTTAAAAATCGGAAATTCATAAACAGTAGGAGGCAGCCGAAGAACCTCAGACGAATTCTCACAAAGTCCTCTTTTAAAGAAACGACAGAATTTCATGTGACCAAGTGCCAGGATCCGCGTTGTGGTACCTGCCCATACATACGACAAGGACAAAGTTTCAACTGTAACGGGAAACAGTTTATCGTTAATAATAACATGTCATGTCAAACTAGAAATGTTATATACGTTATAACATGTTCCGGTTGCGGGGAACTATATATCGGCGAGACGGGAAGTACCTTACGGGAAAGGATCAGAGTACACAAACAACAAATAAACGTACCGCAATACCGCAAACTGAAAGTCAGTAAACACTTAGACGTGTGCGGAAATATAACTTTTACTGTTTTTCCATTTTATAAGCTGCACAATTCTAATACAGTCGAAAGACGTGATAAAGAAAGACATTTTTAAGGACCTTCAAACCTAAATTAAATAGTTTAATGTAAAAGTATTGTTTCTTTACATGTAAATTATCTTACTGAGTCACATTCATTGCTTTGTTATTGTATGCTTTGTTAATGCGTTGTTCTGTTAAAGAACGGGAAAATTATGACGTCAATCAAAGACTTGTTAACGTTACGTTATTATGACGTCATAATAGACGTTACCATGAGTATTGTCAAACATCATGAAGAAGAAATGAAAGCGCTTATGTTTTACTCGTTCTCAGTGTTTTTATTTATTTAAAATAATTTTCATGTATATATATATATATATATATATATATATATATATATATATATATATATATATATATATATATATATATATATATATATATATATATATATATATATATATATATATATATATATATATATATATTGCAAACATAAGAGACTTATCAACTTTGTCCCTGTCTCAATCTATCGATAAGATAACTACGTACTATAATGCATCATAAAGTCATGTCATTTGCCGTTTATCACGTTTTATTTACACCCGCCTCAAGTCGGTTGCACGGAATTGTTTTTCATCAGACTCTGTATCAATTTATGCTAGCTTATAGGAAGTGAGCTCAAGTGAGCTTTTCTGATCACATTTTGTCTGGCGTCCTTCTGTCCGTCTGTCTGTCTGTCTGTAAACTTTTAACATGTTCGACTTCTTCTCAAGAACCGCAGGGCCAATTTCAACCAAACTTGCCACAAAGCATCCTTGGGTGAAGGGGATTCAAGTTTGTTCAAATGAAGGGCCACACCCTTTTCCAAGGGGAGATAATTATGAAATAGAGAAAAATTAATGGCATTTTTAAAAAATCTTCTTCTCAAAAACCACTGAGCCAGGAAAGATGAAACTCACATGGAATCATCCTCAGGTAGTGTAGATTCAAGTTTGTTCAAATCATGACCCCCGGGGCTAGGGTGGGGCCAAAATGGCCAACTCAAGTTTTACATAGCATTAGCATAGCTTTATTTATATTTCGGTTTCAATTTTTTCCCTTTTCAAGAATAATAGAAATAAACATACGGTATCACCTCGTGTATATATATGCATTTTGATCAGTGCATGATTCCAGTTATCTTCGCAGGGGCGTAGCAACAGGGGTGCATGGGGCCTGCCCCCCAACACTTTTTTTTCTCAACCTTACCTATACTATAGCAAATGCTAATTGAAATCCTGGTTAGCCTCCCAGCTTTAGTGATGTGCCGAAAATGAAGTATTAGAATTGGTATTTAACACTAAAAAAAGTTAGCCTCTACCCCCATCCCATCCCCACCCCACGAAATAGAAATTTTGACCTTGGGCAACTTTCAACCCCCCCTTTTTTGTTTTGTTTTTTTTTTTGCTTGTCAACTTTTTCAGGTTAGTTAAAAATACTTTTCTCCGGCTGTCCCCCCCCCCTTTCAAAAACGATGCAACGCCACTGCTTCAAGCATGATAATTCTTTTTTCGAAAATAATTTCCAAAATCCATGAGATCCATAAATAACAAATAACTATAAAACAACGAATACTTACGACGGCCTATTCATGCCATTTTAACAATATATGTAGAATTTAAAAAAAAAATCGGTTCTACGATTTAATAAATTGTTTGTGCAATTTAATAAATTGTTTGAACAATTTAATTAATCGTTTGTACAATTTGTTTGTTAAATCGTTCGTACGATTTAATAAATCGTTTGTACAATTTAATATATCGGTTGTACAGTTTATTAAATCGTTCATACGATATTTAAAAATAGTTTGTAGGTTTTTTTATAAATCGTTTGAACAATTAAGGAAACCGTTCTTACGATTTAAGAAAACGTTTGTACAATTTAAAAAATTGTTTGTACGATTTAATAAATTGTACAAACGATTAAACAAATTGTACAATTGATTTAACAAACAAATTGTACAAATGATTTAATAAATGGTACAAACGATTTATTTAAATGTTCAAACAATTTGTTAAATCGTACAAACAACTTATTAAATCGTACAAACGATTTATTTAATTGTACAAATGATTTATTAAATTGTACAAACAATTTGTTAAATCATACAAACGTCTTCGACGATTTAAAAAAAATTCTACATTGTTAAAATGGCACGAATATGCCGTCGTACGTTTCCTATTCGATGTCATTAATATTTAAAACAATCGGTTGCTAGTCGCTTATTTTTTCATTCGTATTCGATAATTTTATCTTTTTTATTCGATAATTTTTTGGTTTATATGCAATAAAGGTGTTGTTCGAAAACATACTACCATCATTTATTTTCGAAAAAATACGAAAAATACGATTCCTATTCGATAAAATTCTTATCTTATTACATAATTTTATCTCTATGATCTCCTATTCGATGTTTTTTTTTTAATTCTTTTTCAATAATTGCCATGATTGCATTCTGGGAAATATGACAAATTAAACTAGAATTGGTTGTAAACTCAATTAAATAGGAATGTAAAGTTTAACATTATTATTGAATATAAATCATTTTATCACATAGATTGACAAGACAAAATTTTAAAATACATGTAATGGGAATAAGGCACAAGTTATCTCTCTTCAAGACTTAGAGACTAGAGATCAGCATAAATTAAGCAGTTGCTATTTAATTTTAAAAAATTGTGTTACCTTTTATACATTGATGGAGTAATTATAGAGGATTTAGTTATTCAAAATACTAATTTTTATTTAATTGATTATGTCTTGTATCAATTTGTGACAAAGATATCCAATATGTTTTAATAAAAAGTACATTTTGATCCTAATTCAAGACTTTAAGGCATTGTTACGTCTCATCAATTACGGAACATGAAAAATATTTATACAATTTGTAGTATTTTTTTTTCAGAAACATCAAGTCATACTCTGTATTATCTTTAATTGAGAAATCAATACTATTTTTTGCCTCAAAAAATAATCTCCAGGCAGGGGGGGGGGTTGTCACTCGCTTTAATGAAATTTTCTAAAAGAACTCTTGCAATATAGTAAACTATATGATCACAAGAAAAAAAAACATGAAGTCAATATGCATTTCAAATCTTTATGCTGTTATATACTTAATCATGTGATCAAGTTTGAGCCAATCAGAGAGCTTAGAATAAAAGGTGATATCCAAGTGATAGATGCTATCACCTATTTGAATAAGTGGTAGCAACTATTCGAAAAGGTGATATTACCTATTTGAGTTTCTTAAAACAGTCATTTATGAATGCTCCCTATAATATATGTTATACTACACTGGAACCAAGAAAATTCGGACTGCCCAGTTTTGATGCGTTTTCTATGATTTTCTTGTTGTATACATGATACATAAGTGAAATAGATTAATTTGTAAGCAAAAAAAAAACTACAGCTGTTTGATGGGAAAAGGTGATATCATCCAATCGAAAAGGCGATATCACATTTTTGAATAAGTGATATCACCTTTTCGAATTTGTGATATCATCACAAATTTGTGATATCATCATTTCGTAAATTCTATGGTCGATACAATGACCTTGTCAGCAAATACAATTTATCATTGAATGAAATGCTGACTGACGTTTTTCATACCAATTGTTAGTCCATTATTTATACACTGAACTGACTACGGATTTTTTCCGTTATTTCCTGATTATGACAACGAGCACACGGCGGGTGTGACCGGTCGGCAGGGGATGCTCACTCCTCCATGGCACCTGATCCCACCTCTGATATTTCGGAGGTCCGTGTTTGCTCTGCTCTTATTTTGTATATTTGTTTAATGGACGTTGAGATTGAATACTGTTCGTTATTTCCATATCCATCACAAATTCAAATCAAATAGGTGATATTATCTATTGGAACAGTTGCTATCACTTTTTCAAATAGAGGATATTACTTTTTGCAGTAAATACCAAAACGGGGCCTCATACCTATGAATTAAATCACAGTAGTCAAAACCCAATCATAAATATGTGTTATTATGCTGTTGAATTTTGAACCGGTTTCATGATCAAAATTCCACGACTCTGCTCAGTTTTAATGGATTAGGGTCTAAATTCAACACCTTTGGTCTCAGTTTTCAACCTTGAAAAATGACCCCCGGGTCAATTTTCAACCCGGGTCAAAATTCAACGTTACACCGGCCCAATCTCATCCAGCGGTCAAATATCAAATGTTTCATGCCCACGCAGCAAAGCATAAAAAATGTAAAACTTTTTTTTGTAAAAATTTGCATTGAAACAATTGTTAAAGTTACAGTTATTTGGCCAGTTCCGAATGAGAAACCGATTCGAAGGTGCTATAATTGTACTAGAAAATATATCAAAATCTACCGGGTAAGTGTTTTGTCAAGGTAGTTCGATGACTTGTGGAATTAAATATTGTTTCATAATAGTTCAGCCTTACCTAAAAAAATATTTTGCAACTTACCATAGGTCTACATTTTACCAGTTACGAATAAGCCGACGGGTTCCGGATACCCTAGATTATTCTTATTCAGTTCAACCCAACATTAAAAACTATATGTCCCAGAAGTTATCTATTGACATGCCTAAAAAAAGTTAAATTAATTGCTTACCAATAAAGTGTTTGTATTTTCAAATGTTAAATAGAAACGAGAGGTACTGTAGTACTGAGCTCATTTTAATAATACCCCACGCCTCCTTTATGATTATTTAAAAACAAACTCCATGTTTTACTCTGGGAGACCCGAACTAAATGTCAGATCAAAAAGTAAAATAAAAGGGCACAATGTCACAATGGAATAAAGAATATGTGAAAGTATCATTAAATCTTATTCAGTGGTATAGAAGGAAAAGAGATTGACATACCTTTCAATATTACAAAGAATGGAAGTATCTATGTTTTTTCTCAAGTAGCCCAAATTATGTACCAGATCCAAAAATAAAATAGGTGCACTTTGGCACTTTGGAACTTTTAAACAAAGATTCTGTGAAAGACTCATCAAATTCTGTGAAGCCTTATGAAACTTCATTCAGTGGTAGAAGAGGGGTTGCGGATAAGAAATGGATACCATAGATCATATCAGACAGACGGATGTACAGCTAGACGGAAGGACGAATGGACAAACATCCCATAACTATATATAATCTTTCTTCCTGTTTTTCAAGTGGGGGTATAATAAGTCACGTTTACAATGAAGAAAACATCGAAGAGTGAATTTATAATAGTGCTTAAAATGGGTATTCAGAATTGGTAAAATAAGAACACGGAAATATTCCGATATCTTCCAGTGTTCCAAACATTTGTTTTTGACAAATTTTTAGTATATGTTAGAGTACATATCAAACTTACTATTGATACCTGTAACGTTTTTTTATGTGAAAAATGTATGCATCTACAGAGGTTTTTCTGCAGACTTACGCGTCGCGGTGATTCAGAATTGTTGCATTGTAAAAGTAAGTCGACTGTTTCATGTACGATAACGAAACCAAACTCAGGGCAAAAAATAAAGACTTCATATAATTCAAACACTCATAGATAAGCCTTCTTACCATAAAAATCAATTTTTTTTTGCACTGTTGAATTTATTAATTAGCAGTCCTTAAATTACTAATTATTCGGAACTGGCCAAACGACTGTATGATAATAATTAATATCATATTGATTTATTTCTTTCTAGTTTTCTCTGTTACTGCATACTTACATAAAAGTTTAACCCTGTTGCATAGAAAATTGTATAAAAAGGAATTCTCAATAAATGAAATAAACATATTATTTGAATCAATAGTTATGATAAAAGTAAACACTTTATTCCTTTTGAAATAAAATGAATATTCGTTGGATAATTCGTTTTCCATCCTTATATATCCTTTTTTTAATTTCTATATTTTGTGTGTTGTTAAGATCCTTTGGGCCATGTTCATTATATATTTTCAAACATTTAAACATGTCAAAATAAGGTTCGATGTTTCCTAACCCTGATTACGGCGCAAGCATGAATTGAGTAAACTGTATCAAAGTATGTTATAACCCAACATGATACCTAGCATCTCCACAGTGTCCGTCATTTCCCTCCTGATCCTCATTTCTGAAGGACTCCCTATTTTATATGACACAGTCTTACGTAGACCGCTTCTGATAATTGTGGAATATGGTGCATACCAGACTCAGTGTATTCTAAAATAATTGAAATTTATAAAATATCCTACTGAAAATAATGATATTTTGTAGCCACATTTAATTTTTAAACAATATCAGTGAAGCTTTTATTATTGTCTTGATAATATCTATATATAATGCCACCTACAATTCTTGAACTACTAACTTGATATTTCTATACATCAGATGAAAAAATGAGAGGGAAGTATTTTTTTTTTTTACTGTATATAATATTATTGTACCAAATAAGTATTTGTTGTACCCCTACATTACTTAATTATATATGAAAGTCGTTTCAGTTCCTATTGAAATCATTACTAATATTTCTTTTTATGAAATTGATAACGATGATTGCAAATGATATAAAGAATTCCTCAGAGTCTGAATACTTTAATTTTGTGCATTTAAATTCATGTATGAAGTAAAATTATATAACTTTCATCTCTGAATACAAAATATCACAGGAAGATGAAAAATCAAAACGGAAAAAGCTGAGAGAAATCACTGTTAGAATCGTACTAATTTTAAATCAACATCCGTCCGTATTTTCTGCGAGTTGTCCTCACTAATTGTAACAAGAGGGCCAGGGGCCACAGCGCTCACCTGAGCACACCGGCTAGTAAAAAGCAAATATCAGATCAAAAATGAAAGTTTACTGAGTTTGGAGGGAAGGGTAAATCATACCCCCTAGGATAATTTCATATAAATATCACTAATCATAGCTTTCAAGTACTTGAGAATGAGATTTTAAAAGATTTCCCTATATATTCCTATGAAAATGTTTGATCGACCATTTTGGCCCCTACCTTCCCCGACGGTCATGATTTGAACAAACTTGAATCTACACAACCTGAGATGATTCCACATTAGTTTCATTTTTCCTAGCCAAGTGGTTCTTGAGAAAAATAGTTTAAAAGAATTTTTACTATATATTCCTATATAAAACTTTGATTGGTCATTTTGGCCCCATTCTAGCCCCGGGGGTCATGATTTGAACACACTTGAATCTACACTACCTGAGAATGTTTCCACATGAGTTTCATCTTTCCTGGCCCAGTGGTTAAGTGAAAAGAAGATTATCTTAAAATGCCACTTATTTTTCTCTAATTCATAATTATCTCCCTTTGAAAAAGGGCATGGTCCCTCATTTGAACAAATTGAAACCCATACACCCAAGGATACTTTGTGCCAAGTTTGGTTGAAATTTGCCCAGTGGTTCTTGAAAAGAAGACGAAAATGTGAAAATATTACAACGACAACGACTACGACGACAACAATGACAGGCACCGGACAAATTTTGATCAAAAAAGCTCACTTGAGCCTTCGGCTAAGGTGAGCTAAAAAGCATTCAAAGATAGGTTATTTCTATATATACTTATTCTTTGCTCATATATTTAATAAGTTGGACAAATGCAGGATAGAGTTCCAATGCCATTGCTATTCATAAAAGATGACATTTTATGACTCTCACTTATGTCATGGCGCATCATTATAATTCATTTTTTACATTTTGAAAATCTCATATTGTCATTGCCAAGAATGATAACCTCAATTACAAGGTTTGGTCAATCACAGGAGTTTTTTATTTTTTAATTTTTTCTATTATCTATTTTTTAAGGTCTCGTCCAAAGGACCCACATTTTTCACTTCAAAGAGCCAATTGCAGAATCCTCTAGGCTCTATATAAACATATTTGTTACAATATCACATGACCTTGTTGATCACATGACAGTCATTTGTTTTTAAATGTTTCACATAAATGCTTCAGCGCAGGTTATATACACAATTATTATTAATTTTTGTCACATAAATAAACTCGTTGCATCCTTGTGAAACCGAAATGTGCTTGGGAAAAGTTATACTTTTTCTTTAAAACAATTTATTTAATACTAATTTCAACTTATCGACAAATCTGAGGGTATTTTCCGCTGAAATATCGTCATCTGTTTTGAATTAAAGCTATCATACATTTCCCCCAAGTAGGATTCAGTCAGAGGGGAAAATCCTCTTACATATTTCCACAAAAGATATTAAATAAATCCTTATTAATAACCTGCGCCAAGCTCTTTGATACACATATTATGAATTCTGCCTCTGTACACGGGTTTAAAAAGGGGTAAATGTCAAACGTATATTTTCGTATGGAGTTTTAACACACTGACTCTTAAACAAGAGTAATAAAGCAAAGTTATCTAAATTATTCGAATATACAGTGTATCAGACTTTGAAAAAATGAAAAAAACACGTTTATTGTAAACTAGCATTCTGCAAATTAATATGCAGATAGAAATAAGGTGTGAAGTCTATGACACTCTCCCATCAACACAGCTCAAAGATGTAGTGACATGACGTCATTTTCAATTATGACGCCATACTTTTCTACTTCAGAAAAGTTCATGCAGAGAGTACACCACAATATTCTTTGGGAAGCCTTATCGTACCTGCGTAGTTCATATTGACTAGTTTAGACAAGACAATAAGCCCTTCACATTCATATGCTAGAGTATTTGAGTTTGGATATTTTATATCCGCTCACATTAACATGCAAGTTTAATATATTACTCAAATGACAAGACATTCTGTTTTATTGTCGTCTATAAGGAAAAAGTCTCAGCAACAGACAGCTTGAGCCTTCAATTTACCCTAGCTATTTTGTTTCATCGAAATATATATATATTTATTCTTTTTTAACTAGATCTTACTTGAGATTCTTTAAACAATTGATTGAAGAAAGATTTGATAACCATTTATACAATAATATAAACCATTCAAAGTATATTTTTGTCATTTGAGCTCGAGCTTCCGACAACCTAAATCTAGGTCACATATGTAAATTAACTTAAGAAGTTGTTTCTTTGTCGTTTATTTCATGAATGTTTACGATTGACTACAAAAACTAAACAATCATTAAATTTGTTTCGTGTTTTATGGGACTATTTTGTCTGGCCAAATTTGACATCTTGGGTCGGAGCAATGGAAAATAATATGGATGCCTAATGTTTTTCAAACCTACTAAATTAGACGGTATTTATAGTCATTTCAAGATTGTTATTTCAAGTAAAAATGAAATTTAAGGGATCTTTGTCTAGATAAGAGACCATGCCAAGAGTGCCAATAATAGTAGGAAAAATTGGAATAAATTTAGTATAACGGGCGAACATTTTTCCCATTATTGTTGATGCCCTGATATCGTATCTTAAGTAGACAGTGATTCTTCAAATATATGCGAGTCTCAGGTTCAAAATGTTTAAGGTAAATCTATGATTCAGAAATTTACTGATATGTCACAAAAATTATCCCACCGCTGCCACCAGTTGTAACGTCAGAGCAAATATCAAATAAATTAATTAATTCATTGCTCATTACAGGTAGCAATGATATGTAAAATGTAAGAAAAGGCTTAATTTGTAATCCATGTTTTAATCGCCCCCTGCGATGTGCCCCCTCCTTTAAAAATTAATATAGTATTGGTTTAAATTTTATTTACATATAAGGAAAGTTAAGAATCATCAAAAATAGAACACTGTAAAATTAATCCTGAAACTGTCCCTGTATGAAATAAGCACCTGTATATATATATTGAATAATCATCACCCTTAAGGAGAGATGGGATATAAACAAATGATTCCCACTCCTAATCAGTGACCGGGTATAATTATATATTTTTATGCGAAAGATATGGAGATAACGAACAGTATTCAATCTCAAAGTCTACTTAACGATACAAAATAGGAGCAGAGCAAAAATGGACTTTTGAAACATCAGAGGTGGGATCAGGTGCAATGGAGGAGTGAGCATCCCCTGGTGACCGGTCACACCTGTCGTTTGCTCCTTATTGTATTCGGGAAAAAACGGAAAAAAATTCGTCGTCAATTCAGTGAATGAATAATGGACTAACAATGAGTATGAAAAACGTCAGTAAGCATTTGACTCAATGAACAATTGTATTTGCTTACCAGGTTATTGTATCGACCAAAGAACTTACAAAATGATGACTTTAAACAAGACTGTTAATATTCTTGTTTCATCAACCAGCATGTCAATAACTAACCCCGTTTTATAAATTGTTCATACGTAGAACATGCTCTTGCGTATCGAATTAACTGAGATTTATAAACTTCGTATGCAGGTGATGAAGTTATATTGCTGCATAAGCAAGGGTAGTTGACGATAGAAAAGTTAAAGTCATTACATTAATCATACAGCTCTGTTGTTTGATTACCATTATCGTCTTTTCAAGCACAATATCCATGTATGAAAAGATGTATAAGACTCTCTCTAAACACATCTATACAATGAGTGAGCAGGATTGATTTAAATACTGCAGAATAATAAAAAAACAAAAGATTTAATAAATCTGAAAAAAGACTGACATTAAAAAAAATATGTGACATTTATCTTTAAGTTTGACAATGTTCATAAGTTCAAACATATGTAAGAAAAACATTTCACATATTAAATTGTAGGGCTGGGTATTGGCCCAAAATTTCGTATTGCGATATATTGCGATATTTTTAACTGCATTGCGATATGTATTGCAATATTTTCAATGTAGTAAAAATGACATTTTTTAACTATATTTACTTTAACTTACATGCAGAATGTACAAAACTATGATAAGTTACCAACACGAAAATTTTTTTTTGTTGATTTCATTTAAGTTATCCTCTGAAATGTTCCCACAAAACAACTTCTGACTTACTGTTTGGCTTAATAACAAACTTTCATAAGTCCATTTTTATATTTAATGACAAAATTCCTTAATCTAAAAATATTGCCAATATATCGATATTAAAAAATCGTATTGCGATACGATATTTTTTGTCATTGTATTGCAATATATTGAAATATCAATATTATTGCCCAGCCCTATTAAATTGATTAAAATGTCACAAAGTACCTCGAATAATTGTATTAATTCTATGCAAAATTGCTTCCTGAATCCTTTGAAATTGATCTTGCTTTAACGAATATTGATACGACTCCAAAGATCCCAAGAAATCTCCTGTGATTTGTTGACAGATACCCAGTATTTGCCATGAAATGTCTCTAAAAGGAGTAGGCTCATGAACCCTCTCCACAAAGAGCTCATAGAGCAGCATAATCTTTAAATCACGTACAAATTTTTTTGACCTGACTCTGTCACCCAGTCTGTGGTGATTCAGTATTAACAACATGTGTAACATCACGAGAGGTGGAATATATAAAACATGCCAGTTATTCTTGCTACTGATCTCCTGTTCTAACACTAGTTCATCAATGTAAGTGTATTTTTCGAGTAATTTAATGTCACACACAAGAGCTTTCCTAACTTTTTCATCCAGAGACATACCTGCGGTGAAGTGTTTATACATTTCTTTAGTTCCTTTAATACCATTATATACAATATAAGGGACTGACATTCTCTTATATGCTTTCTGTAAAGTATTGAGTGAGGCTTCATATCTACGAGTTCTGTACAAGTGCATAGCAAGATACAAAATGTCTGACACATAACCTAATTTAGACGACATTTTTAACCACGCGGTAACTTTAGTGGTGTTGTTATAAAAAGTACGATTTTTATTTGAATATCCATTCTTCTGTATCATTTCGGCAATGTGCCTAAAAACAACAGACGTCAAACATTGTAATGTAACTAATTGACACGGAGTCCTTTTTTCTCTTATCAATCTTCCTGTTTGATTCATGAAAACAATGCTTTTCTCCAATGGCCATTTAATACCTAATGTATGTAATTCCTGAAAGAAGCTCATTTCTAACTCAAAGCTTGTGATGATACTACTCTCTTCGGTGCAGACTCTCAATGTTCTGTTTAATATAGACTTACTGAGGCAAGGTCTCAAAGTTTGACTCAAAAGTAAACATGATATACCCTTGCTATACAAATCATACAACTGCCTGAATACCGAGGCTTGTACAGAACCAGTGACTTTCACTCTAAACATGTTGTTTTGAGGAATAAAAAAGTTTGGACATTCACCAAGTTGTATCCAGAATATCAATAATTTAAAGCATTTCCAGAAATAAGGCAATAAATTGTGTGCAGCTTGAGTCCAAGTCAAAGAACTATTCTGAATTACCCAAAACATAATTGTTTTTATGAAGTATGAACAAAGAATCGGGTTATTGTTTTGAGAATTAATAACTTCTGTAAGGAAAACTTTAAAAAGTCCATAACACATAAACTGGCAATGATTCATTGAATATACAAGTTTCTGTTCTGCTTTCGAGAATGAGATTCTCCATTCCTCGTTATTTTCAGGTGTGCTACCGATAGGTACAACGTGGAATCCTCCGCTTAATATTTCCGAAAGAACACTCTCAGAGGGCCAGCCTTGTTTACGACATCTCTGTATCCATGGTAGAGCCATCGTCGGCCAGTGATGTGAACGAAGGCAGAACACAATATCTGCCTCAAGACGTTCGTCTTTGATGTTTAATGAACAGGGTCCATGAGGAATAGATAAGAAGAATTTGTTATTTATGACCGAGAGGAGTTTTAAATTGTAAAAACGGAATAAATCACAAGAAATGTAAATTTTGTTATTCTTGAAAACAGAGGAACATACGAGATGAACATCATCTGTTGGACGTAAGAGATTCAGCCTGGTAAATCCCGGTGGTATATCATCACATCAGAATCATGGTGTGTTGTGGGATTCGGTGAACACTTCTCTGAGAGACATCACAGATTACCTCGTGGTCTACAGACCAGAACATAAGATCTACATCTGAACTTATCAGCCTAAATCCCTCACGTCTACTACCACTCATCATTCTCTTGTGATTCTGAAAGACAATGCGCACAGGTTGATCTACAAGCTCTGCAGTGTCCATCAGTTCTCTCCTGTTCCTCACTTCTGTAGGACTCCCTATTTCACGACACAGTCCCACATAGACCGCATCTGAAAGCCGTGGAATATGATGCATACCTGTACTATAAAATGATAATAAAATTCGGGGTAAGTCACCAATTGAAATGTATTATGACATATTTTAAACCTGAAAACAAATACACACCTAAAGGTGTAAAATTTTATATTTTGGTTTATAAAGATTTTACTTTGTAGTGTTTTTTTTTTTATATTATAACAACATATTTCTCACTTGTAAGTTGGAAATAAACTTAAAAGTTCGAGATTCAAGATAAAAAAATCATTTTAATTTCTAAGTGGGAGTGCAAATAAGTCTAAAAAGTGTTCATCTGACTTCTGTTATATAAATTAAAGTTAGAAAATACAATTATATGAATTTACCTTTTTATTCGAAGAATCACAATTAACAAACGGGAAAAGTGATAATCCTTTTATGATTGTTAATAACCGACGATAGCTCTGGTATCTAAAATGCAATATCCGTCCGTATTTTGTGTAAAATGTATATTTACAATTGCATACATGTATAGGAAGTTTTTCAAATCATCATGAATTGCTTTAAATTGAGTTGAATAACTGCGTGTCGAAGTCAAAACCATTGATATTGTCATGGTAAATCAAATTATTATGATATAGAGGTCCGTGTTTTCTCTGCTCCTGTTTTGTATTGTTTTATGGACTATTCGTCTAAAATGCTGTTCGTTATTTCCATATACGTCATTTAAGATGTTTTAAAACAATTCTTTTCAAAGTATTTAGTACCAAATAAACTGATATTTACGTAAATTGAGAATTCTATTTTGCTCCGACAATGGTCTAAATTCTGTAACTTTTTAGATTTTTGAAAGCATTAATGATTATATAATGTAAACAAATGAAATAATATTGTATTTTTAAGCTTTCCCCTAATATTTATGCATCTAGTTACCAAATACATCCAAATCAGGCTGTTTTGTGGTCAACATAATTCGTTTTAGAAAAACAAAATCTGGACTATTTTGTATGCTCCATTAAACACGAATGAAGAGTAATGACGGACAAAAAATACCTTTATTTCTCAATTTTCCTCTAAACTCACATAATAAAACCCGAATTCTTAGACAACAATACTTCTAAGAACAAAATTTGTTTTACTGCAGATTACATAACAGTATTTTATTCTGCTTTATATTACTATATAAAAATGCGGAAGTTTGAGTAGATGTGATTATTTTAAAACAATTTTTTGAGCAGATTACTTTTTTCATCTTGTAAAACAATTCTTAAAAAAGAATTTAGTACCAAAAAAATACCTAGCAAGGCACAACAAGTTTGTTTCGGTCGAAGTCGAGCAAGTGCTTGAAAATCTTGTCCAGGGCTAACACTGTAATTAACACTCCCCACTCAATTACAGTAACTAGAAAAACCAGCACGCCTTTAATTTTATTAAAGCTGGTCAATACATAAAGGCTTCATGTTTTTTTAATCTCCTAAAAAATTCAGCTCAAGTCTCGTATCAAAATGCCCGAATTGGAAGAAGAAGTTCTGGGATTATTTTGCGTCAGCAATGATTTGACGTGAACCTCAAGTGAAATACTGTTATGACACCGCCTACAATGTAGCGTTTCAGTGGGGTCTATGTTAATTTCTTCAGGTGTATAATATCATAGGTTTATCCTCGTAATAAAACTCAATAACTGGTTACAAGTGTTTATTAAATCCAAAGTACTATAGAATATAATCCAAAGAATGAAAACAAAATAAATCCAAAACATTAATGAATAAAAGGCACTTTAACCCCTTCACTTCCGTACCGGTCAAATTGACTGGTGGTGCGTTAAAACACGACTTTGCGAAAATAAGATCTCCGTATCTATTTTATGGTAGCATGAAGGTATATTAACTATATATCTTCTTTTTGGAAATTTTCTCTACTTTTAAAATATCTATAACGTCAAGGTCGACATAGTTGCGTCTTACTCGAAACAACAAATTCTTTTATAAGACTTTTTTTGAACATTGAAATAGATATTTTTTTTACTAAAAAAATGCATATTACAAAAAAAAAAAAAAAAGATTTCAAAAAGCTATATACTATCGTTCTGCCTTTTGTGTGAAATGAAATATTAATTTATTCATCAACATGTAGTGATGTAAATTTCATGTAGTGATGAGATATGAGAAAAATTGTAGCCTTAACGTCGCGATCGATCTTTACTAGAAAAAAATCCGATTTTAATGTCGTTGTATCTTCTTATACTGTATACTTAATCTGCAATTTAATTAGATTTAATTAGATGCAATTTAATCTATATTGGCACGAAATTTAATAATACAAAACCTTGCATTTATAAATAAATACGATTCATCACTGTATGAGTTGATACGAATTGAAATAACCACGTGTTTCCGCTATGGCAGTAAACAAACAACATGATGGTGATCCGAAATCTGAACGTCAATTTTCATGATTATTTCACGACGAAGATCATCACATCAATGAATCAAATAATACGGACATGCCTTTTGTATTAGCAGGTGAGAATACGTGTATATTGACTGAATAGTTTAAGTTTCAAACGCAATTAGTTCACGTTCAAAAGAAAACTAAATGCACACATGTACAGTGAAGTCACCAATTCCGGGTCACGTCAGAGTGTTCCGTTGATATTTTGCAAATCTGTTTAATTTATATTTAATGCAATATATGTTTTGAAAGAACGAACAGTGAGTCATCCAAACATCTTTTCGTTTTCAAAGTAGCTACACGGGAACAATATTTACAGGGGAATTTCAGCAAGGCCTAGCTTCCCCAGTTACGAATCATTTTCTCCATTTCTGGACATGTGACTTCACGGTCGTGTAATATTCATAGAACGTTTCGGAACACGATTTTTATGATGTTGAAACATAAAACAATTCATGCAGCTTGGACAAAAGTAAAACAATCACAGAAATTAGTTTAAAATTTTTTTAACGTAGCTACGGATAGCGATCACGTGACATTGCATGTGAATTCTAAATTAAGAATTTTTTCGGTTGGCTTATTCCGGAAAAGTGCATAGTTCAATATGGCGGAATGCAGTTGTAAACAACGTGCTCCGAGAAAAGTACACGGGAAACGTTATAGGAACGCTCAGCTGTAAAGGTAGATCAAGTAAATTAGAGAATATAACATCGTAAGAAACAGAAAACAATAAAACCTTTTTATGAACTGAAATATCTGTGTATCGCAAACGACCGACTAGCACCCCTATCACAAAGCAGACGACGCAGCTGGTTTGAATCTCAATCATGATATGACATTGGATGAAATCGAAAGAGGGACGAAAAGTTGTTGAGATGAGGAACTTGACAAATCAGTTTATATGCTCTCAGTCACAGTGATAATAAGCAATCGTTTGTATCTTTTCCAAAAACTTTGAAAGCGATGGTGACTCGGTACTTTATTGTATCTATGCATTAGGCCTACATGTAAATGGGACTGATAGTACTGTAATATTTTTGGATTTATCGACACTTTCCATGGGAAATCCCGGCCCCGAAAGGAATACGATGGAGAGGCTTGTGATCATTGTTGATATCAACTCAAAAGTAGCTCTTGCTTGGTAAGTCATATCTATAGATATTTACATGACATACTTTCATAATAATAGGCCTATTTAAATTCAGCATTAAACTTCACCATAGTATTAGTAAATTCAGAGAATGTAATAAAGGAACTGTCATTCATTTGATTGGGGGGGGGGGGGTTATGGGTGTCAGATGAAAGACAGAATATTTATTTTTATTTCCAAGATCAGATTGTACCTATGATATTTTTCTATTTAAAAAAAATCCACATTTTAATCATTTAGGGTGTTCCGATTCACCTTTAAAGTTTACATTTTGACTTACAAAAATAATTTTGAGGATTAAACATGTTTGAAAATTAAATTAATATATCAGTATTCAGCAGCTGATCAGGTAAATTTTGTGTAAATTATAATTATATTTTGTTCCTCTGAGTGAGTGCATGTTTCAGTTTGGTAAAATTTACAGTAGCCCTGCAGGGCAACTTTAAAGGCATGTTTAGTAGTCTGAACTCAATATTCAGTTGTCCCGGGCCAGCGGGCTACCCTTAGTGTCGAACCCTGGACAGATTATTCTTGTTTTTCTTCACTGGTAAAAACTGTGTTAGTGTGGTAAACATTGAAACTGTTTACATGTACTTGTTGTTTGCTGGTCTGATGAAATTGACAAATCTTTAACTGCTGCTGTATAGTTAGAATATTGGCCAGGCAGTAAAGCATTTCAATTTAATGTTAGATTTTCTGGTTAAAAAGTGATTTGCCAATCAACTAATATAATTAAATTTTGGTTTTGCTGGTATACATGTATATTTATTTGATCTATTTTTTTTTCAGCCATCAAGATGGTACTTTCTGGTATAGGACCACCAATCCATAGCAGACCAGGGAATCTTGAAGTCAGCATAATAGTGATAATGGATAAGTCATCATTTAATTTTTGCTATGCCAAATTTAATAAGTGTAGAAAATTGGCAATTTACATGTATGAGGTGTAAACTTTTGCAAGTTATATATACATGTATGTAATATGTAATGGTTTGGGCCATGGATATATATCGTCCAGGGTTAAGCTCAGTCTGTAAAGCACATGATTAGTGATGCAGGGGTCTCAGGTTTGATTCCAGGTCAATCCATACATTTTCTCTTTTCCTGTTACATATACATGTTTTTCACCGAAATTCTATATATAAGATATAGACAACGTGGGAAATATATTTTGATGTCGACTGCAGATAATATTATATTTATTAAATTTTATAAATTACAGATAGATTCATCAGTACAGAGTACAAGGTTTATGAATGTGAAGTCCAGACCATGCTGATGATGATTCAACTACTAAAGCTCGACGGAAGAATGATTTTCCTTCCCTTCCAAATAAGAGCAGGACGAGAATCACTTGTTGAAAATAAACTAACATAGTCAACAGACTACTGAGTATTTTTCTTTGTCAGCTTTATATTACGGGGTACATGTACATGTATCTCTTGATTGAGTGTTACATTTAAAGTGGAAACAAATCACTCCACATATATTGATTTTTTTTTCCATTTTTCATATTTAATCTACCCTGTTTTATGTCTGGTGTGGTAATAGATCACTCCACATGCAGCCTTTCATGTTTAATGTGCTATGTTATGTTTTGTATATGTCAGTTGCAGTATTATACTGCTGTAGAGTGTAGATTATTCTTTTTAAAAAAAAATGTATGCATAATATAATGTCGACTTGTGATGTCAGGTTCAGTAATAGGCCAATCAACAGATATTCTCTATTATGTATAATATACACTGTGAGTGTTTTTTAGGCTTTTTAATAAGCATGCTGCTCTAGATATTCATGTAGAATCTTTTTTTTTTTAACTTTTTATATAAAATGTCCTGCATCAAGTGTTATGTCCCAGTGCAGCATTTTCATTTTGTTTTTAATTTTCAGGTATAGTTTATGTAATTTTATGTCTCAGGTCAAGTACGGTTTTAGACTAAGCCCATTTTAAGTTTTTTTTTCTCTGTTTAGCATCCACCCTTCAATGAAGGATATGGAAATAACGAACAGTATTCAATCTCGAAGTCCATTAAACAAAAATACAAAATAAGAGCAAAGCAAACACGGACCCCCGAAACATCAGAGGTGGGATCAGGTGCCATGGAGGAGTGAGCATCCCCTGCTGACCGGTCACACCCGCTGTGTGCTCGTTGTTATTATCAGAAAATAACGGAAAAAATTCGTGGTCAATTCAGTGTATAAATAATGGACTAACAATTGGTATGAAAAACGTCAGTCAGCATTTCATTCAATGATAAATTGTATTTGCTGACAAGGTCATTGTATCGACCATAGAATTTACGAAATGATGACTTTAAACGAGACTGTTGATATTCTTGTTTCAACAACTTGCTTGTCAATAATTTACCTCGTTTAAGAAATTGTTCATACGTAGAGCATGCTCTTGCGTATCGAATCAACTGAGATATAAATACTCCGTATGCAGTAGATGAAGTTATATTGCTGCATAAGTAAGGGAAGTTGACGATAGAAAAAGTAAAATTCATCACGTTTATCATATAGCTTGGTTGTTAGATTACCATTAGTGTCTTTTTCAAGTAAAATATCCAAGTATGAAGCAGAAGTGTCGGACTCTGTGGTATCTTTTATCTCAAGCTCACCAGGATATATCGTGTCGACGTAGGAATGGAAATTATCATTATTAATTGACAATACGTCGTCGATATATCTAAATGTCGAGTTGAAGGATCAAATACCTACCCACATGTATCTATTTGTAAAAAAAAATATGAACCAAAAAATAAAACACAAAATGTACGAGTATCCTGTCTATAGTTATAATAATAGTGTAAATCTGAGGATTTTATTTCATCAATCTGCTTTTCTGATAGAAATATACATTCTTCAGCAAAATTAAAATAATAAATGCCTAAAGTAACCACCTTTGACATATTTATTGTACATATAAATTCATATTTTAATTTTGTTGAGGAACTTTATATGGATAATTTCAATATTGGTTTAATTACATGTTTTATTGTAAGGGGAGAGGGGAGGTAACTCTTCAAGTTATTACTCTACATGTAAGATGTATTATAAATACTATTTCTAATTTCATAAAAATATTTTCTTTAGTCATTTATTAGCAATTGATTTTTACTTCTGATTTATTTATTCAGTTATTTTTCCCTAATTTGCTATGCATTTTTTGAATAGTCACTTTAATCATTATTCTTACCTTTACAAAGAGGGGGGTGGGGTGTTGTTGTGGACCATCTGGTACCTTTATTAGCCCTCAAAGTGACCAAGATTTTTTGAGTGAAGAACAGTATTAGACAGATCTTTCATATAATGATAAAAAATAAAAATTCTATTGGACAGATTTTTTTTTAGAATTTAAAAAGAGTCAAATTTGTGTGCATGAAAATGGCAAAATTAGTCAAATTTCAAATGTTCTACATGGATTATTCTCTTAATTTATATATGTTCAGACAATCCATTGTTAAAATAAGTTAATAGTATCATTATTGTTTAAAAATAGTTTTTAATATTGAATGCATATTGCACAATAAATTTTTTATGGGTAATAATTATCTTGTATTATGATTTTTGGAGTGACTGGAAAGGGGAGGTAACTCATTACACCCTGGTTCCGTAATTTATCTACAATGCCATGTTCATATTTCGACTAAGTGTTCATTACACATCCCTTTACACCTTGTGAAAATTTCAACAAAATCTATTGACAGGTTTTTTGGGGGTCATGTGTCCTTAGCTACCTTAAAACACACATTGCAGTATGCAGAATGTAAAAAAAAATGTATCAGGATTAAAAATAATACAATTAAATTCATTTATTTAAAAGATGCATTTGAAGGGTTAATTCGATTTTAATTTTTAGTAAAAATATTTTCCAGTTAGAATACTTTTGATAATCAAGTCAAGCACATGGTTTTCGATTGGTTTTTACACAGAATTTTGAAATGTTCATGACACGAGATTGCGTGATCCGCAATTGGAGAAACTACTACAGTTTGATTTAATAATCATTATAATTTTAATTGAGCAGCGATCATTATAATTGATTTCTTAGTTAAAACTAAATGCATTTGCCATACTTTCGAGCTCTTATTATTTATCTAGAACTTTTAAATCAGCCTTTCTGCAGCGAACAAAAACGAAAGTAGCTCGTCACCGCAGCATTCAAGTCTTTAATGAGTGCGTTTCAGAATTAAAGATATGGAAATAACGAACAGTATTAAATCTCAACGTCCATTTAACAAATATACAAAATCAGAGCAGAGCAAACACGGACCTCCGAAACATCAGAGGTGGGATCAGGTGCCTTGGAGGAGTGAGCATCCCCTGCCGACCGGTCACACCCGCCGTGTGCTCCTTGTCATAATCAGGAAATAACGGAAAAAATCCGTGGTCAATTCAGTGTATAAATAATGGACTAACAATTGGTATGAAAAACGCCAGTCAGCATTTCATTCAATGATAAATTATATTTGCTGACAAGGTCATTGTATCGACCATAGAATTTACGAAATGATGACTTTAAACGAGACTGTTGATATTCTTGTTTCATCAACTTGCTTGTCCATTATTTACCTCGTTTAAGAAATTGTTCATACGTAGAGCATGCTCTTGCGTATCGAATCAACTGAGATATAAATACTCCGTATGCAGGTGATGAAGGTATATTGCTGCATAAGTAAGGGAAGTTGACGATAGAAAAGTTAAAGTCATCACGTTTATCATAAAGCTTGGTTGTTAGATTACCTTTAGTGTCTTTTTCAAGTATTTCGATTGTCTGGTGCTCTTTAAAAGTTGATATTCAAACTTTTGTAATTAATTACAGACAAAAAGACCAGTTCTTCACGACTAGCGTACTCATTAAATTTTTTAACTTAAATTTTAACACTAGAAATTAAATACACGCGAGTGACCCGGAATAGGTGACTTCACTGTACTATAAATAGATCTTCATATTTCAGAGTGCATATTTCGTATTTTTCAGCCAATTTTGTGTTACTTTTACACTTTGATGCTATTGACAATCACTCCAAAGTTCAAAGTAAAATCAAAGTTGCCATAGTAATGGATAGTTGTTTTAAATATGTGTGTACCAGTGTGTACATGTACCACTTTAATATTGAATTTTTATGGTGCTGGCACCATATGCAACAATACCCTAATCTGTGAATACCCACTTGCTAAGTCCACCATGAACTACGAGGGCCAAGTGCAAGGGCCAAGTGGTAAAAGTGCTCTTCAACATTTTGATGAAGATTTCAGTCTGATTTGGAATTCATCTTGCAATATTTCTGGATTTGTATATTTGGATATAAGCATTTCAAAATTGATATTTACTTACAGTTTAAAGCAGAAGTATTGTACTGATATGACCTTGACCTGAAGAACAAGAGTGTCAAGGTCAATTTTTAATATAAAAATGCTCTTTCATATTTATGGCCCATATCTTACAAACAATATGATGAAATATACTAAAAGTGTCTAGAATGCGTCCAGAATGTGAAATAATAAACATGTATATAGCCAAAAACTAAAATGATGTTGCTTAGCAACCACTTAAAGGTCATTAAACAGATATTTGAACTTAAATGATGCATGGATATTGCAGTTCTGATACCTTGTATAGTAGAGAGTATATTCAAAATTTTCCATTTCAGCATCCATTGTGTAAAATTATGGAAAGAATATTGAAAAGTGTAAAAAAAAAAGTTGATGAAACTTTTGAACTTATTTGACCTTTGACCTCTTAAAAAAAGCACTAATGAGGTCAAACTTATCTGTTGTATGTTCCTCTTAATTTTATGACTTCACATCTAACTTTTATATGTGCTGGGATGCATAAATTTGTCTAGGATTAGCAAAAAATGAAAATTTCTGCCCGAAAATCAAAGAATTCTGCGTTACTTGGCAACCCCTTTTAAGTAGTTATATGCAGAATTGAAAAAAAAAGTTGATGTGTTTCATGTAGTACAGTATAATGCTCTTTTGTGGGTATATCCCAAATTTTCTATTTCAACATGCATCATACTTAATATTTTGCTTAAGATGAAAAAGTATCAAAAATCCCATAAAATTTTGCACTTAATTGACCTTTGACCTCAATTTTTACCAATAAGGTCAGTGGTTGAGTATCTAAACAGTCATAAAATATCATCTGTAAGAAATATCCTACAAAATGGTATGCATTATGCCTAGCTTTCCCCTTGGATAAAAAAGTTAGAAATAATTTAATAATGCCATGTCAAAAGGCCTCCGAAATCACGTAAAATGCGCCGGAAGAGAAAGGGTTAAGATAACAAACCATAATCTCTTCCCAACTACTATAACTAACTCTAATACTGTGTTTTTCTCGTGACACAGACAAAGTTGGACACGTTTTTATGCTCAGATGTTTGACGACCTTTCTTGTGCCCTAACTCTCAGGAGCATTTTTTTCGATTAGAATATTGTATGATTGTGTAAGTGCTGTGTATGTAGTATCTGTTTATATGAATTTTGGGTCGCCTTCACCCTCCAAACCTACAAAGAAAAAGAAACAAAGGCGGAAATCTGCACAAGGTAAGATGGCGACCGGTAAACAAATTTTAAACAGTATTCAGAACAGTAATTCCGACTTTGAGGATTAGTAATCCCAGCACATTCAACAAATAGGTAATTTCTTATACCATCAACAAGTTGCTGTCCTTTAAAAAAAGGACTGCAATACGTGGACCATATGCGTGTTTTTTCTCACTGAAATTCAATTAAGAAAATTTCTAGGTGTAGGGAATATTAATGTAAGGTTTGTTCACTTATTCTAAAATTATCTGCCGCTTATAACTGATTGTAGTCTCAAACCACACATGTGAAACTATATCTCCTATTAGCGATCTTTAGTTTTGTCAGTTTTAACATGTTTTAAAAATCGGGTTATTTGACACGTGTAACAAATATTGGCTGGGACTTGACGCCTGTTCTGATTAATACGGAAGAAATTCATTATGGGAAAAATGGAGATTTGATGGTTCACGTGTAGCACACCTCTGTACAACGCAGATTTGTTTTTATTTTTTCGGAGCCCCCATTTTCACTCACACCCCCCAACACACACACACGTTAAAGCCCTTGCTACAGACCTTTATCAAACAATATGAACAAATTCTTATACGCTACTTAAAGGGCATTTCTAAGATATACCATTAATATTATAGTCTTTTATAGAAGCTGCTCCACTGAGACAACCATTTTTCGTCACAAGTACCTGCATAATGACGTCATTTTCACATTGTGGCGTCTCAAACAAGGAGCAAAACTTGATTCAGCATATGCTATTTATAGAACTTGTGTTTGGCTATGTGTGCATCAAATTTGTTTATAATCTGAATTGTGGTTTTGTAGATATAGAGATAGTTGGCGAATTTTTTTTATCACCCCTCGTTCTAGTAGGTACTATTACAAGGTCATTCATTATCGATTTTATGTGTCTAATTTCTTTGTGTTTCATTGGTGATAATTAAAAAAGAAGGTACGTTAGGCACCAAAATCCGCCTAGTCCCAAAATCTGGTGATAATATTTAAATGATGTGTCTTGGATACCCCTATTCTAAATCAATTTATTTTTTGAAAATATCTCAAACCGTTTTCCCTACACAACTCACTAAAAATGCAACGTTTACTTAAGAAAATATCACTGACGACGTCATGACGTCGTAACGTTGACATGGCGTTATCATATTTAACGTAATGATTCCTGCACAGCGTAAAGAATTGTACATTTCTCAACCTAAAAAATATATTCTCTTGAATAAATTCGTATTTAAGTCTATTTTTTACTGATCCTTTTTTTTTATTTAATCTGTTCTAAATTAAACCTTTCATTTTTTTTCTTTATATTAATTGATATTTACAATAACCGTGGGTCAATTAAGGAGATAATTTTCCGGGAAAAACTATTTCATCAAGAAAGCGTATTTATTGTCAGAATTTTTTTACCCTCTCCATTTCCCTAAAATCCATGATATTAATTGAAATACTTCATTAAATTTTGAAATACCAGTATACGATACAATCATGCTTATCTTTTCTTTACTTACACATGTACAGGAATATACATACATAATTTTATGTATGTACACTTGAAAGTGCAAGGTGTGCTATTTTACTGCGTATAAAATCTTGACTGCAACATAAAAATCAGTTTTTTTATGACAGCATTTTCCTTGATATTCTTTTCCTATTAAAGATTTTGATTTAGCTAAGACATTATCTATGCATTACTTTGTTTCGGTTTTAATACTACAGTATAGTATTTTTCAGGCAAGCAGCATCGTTTTAGAAAGGGGGGGGCAGCCTGAGAATTTTTTTTTTACTTACATGTACCTGAAAAAGTTGAAGAGCAAAAAAACAAAAACAAAAAGCAAAAAAAAAAAAAAAAAAAAAAAAAAAAAAAAAAAAAAAAAAAAAAAAAAAAAAAAAA